>JAAAKE020100866.1:0-18463 GCA_010014785.2 Anisolabis maritima
GGGTGGAGATAGACGAAATCGTCTGAGGGCCACCTGTGTATGTGAGCGATTGTGTGTGTGTGTGTGTGTGTGTGTGACCCGCCATGAATGCTCTCGAATATTACTAGTAGTATTAGCTTAGCATTTGTAAAAAAAAGAGAGTTTCATTGTGGTAGTCAGGAAATTATTTTTAAACATCTTTAGAAGGTATTATCGTCTAGTGTTCACAGATTAGTCATTAGTTTAGAGGTTTTAATAGACGAATGTAGGATTTTTGAAATATTTAAGTTTCTGAAGGAGATCAGATTGATTGAATATATTTGGTGTTCATTTAAGTATTCCTTTAAAAAACGAAAAAAAAAAAAAAATATTTTTTAAGGGAATATCTAAATGAGTTGATATGTGGTACATATGGTAATCCAACCAAAACCAAACTGTACTAAATTGAAACGACTAGAACTTTGGAAGTTATTTTAAATATAATTAGTGAATATATTTTTTTTTTTTTTTGTATCAAAGGAGAATAAATTTTTATTTTCTCTTATCTATCTATATATAGTGAGAGAATATTGTGATCATGAAAAAAAAATCGATTTCGATATTTCAACAGAAATACACGTTTTGAGATCCCCCGAGACTAAAAAAAAAATGGGTCTCGCAAAACGGTCTGTGTGTTCGTGAGAATTCTCAAAAACAAAAAACATACGAGACTGAAAGTTTATATTAAAAATTGATACCCACGTCACATGGACCTCGAAGCTTTTGAATAAAATTGGCCAAAGAATTCTAATACTTTACTGATGTACTTTTTTTCGATTTTCTCAAAATACGCTCTAAATATTTTGTTTAAAATTCATTATTCAATTATTTTTTAGATGATCTTTAAAATATATTCACCGTTATTCTCTCCCTTGTTTTAGGTCCACTTTATCTTTTTTAAGTTTTTTTGTAATTTTCTCTTAAATCATTCTAACGATATTGATTAAATTGGCTATATAATAGATAGAATAATCTTTAAGATTTATTAAACATTTTCTCCTTCAAAATAGTGTGGGGTCCCAATTTTGGACTTTAGAAAAGAGAGGAAGATCCGTTGCCATGATAACATAATATAAAGAATTTTAATTCCTATATTTGATAATAAATCAAAATTACCTCCTGTCCCTTGGTGTAGAGGTAGAGGTCTCACGTCATGTTCCATAGGGGAGTGGTTCGTTTACCGTTTTGTGCAACAAAAATTTATTTCTATTATTTTGGCTACCAATAAATAAAATAAATAAGGACGGGGTCTAAATGGTCTCAGGTACCAAAAAAAAAAAAAAAAAAAAAAAAAAACGGAATTTAATTGCCAATTTAATTAATTTAATTTAATTTTTTTCATAATTTTAATAATTGATTAATACTCACAAAAGATAAAAGTTTAAAAATAAAAGCTTAAATAAAATTGTGAGCTAGTTACCAAGGGGCGGACGTAAAAAAGCACAGCACATAACACAATTTTCCTTACCTTAAGTAAGAGAAAGTCATGTGAGGGGGGCAGTCACACCAGATTTTTTCTCTTTTTTTTTTGCCAACGTCAACGAATCAAAGAATTTACGGAGTGGGACACCCCCTCCCCTATTTATATATTTTAAAATACAAGATGATTTTATATTTTCTCATTAGAAAATTTTGACACTAAAATCTTCGTATTATGATTTTGATATTATTCGTGGATAACCGTATTACACCTAAACGAAATATTATTACGTGTGTGTATATGTATTCATTTATTAATTGCACTGATTATTCCGTTTCACTCCAATAATGTTCCTTTGCTTTTGATCCAGTTAGTAAGCCTTATTTTAAAAGAATAACAACGCAGTCTTTGGTTCACGCTTCCTCAGGGCAGTCTAAGTCAAATCATTTTATCATTATTCCCCATTATTTCTTTACGGACACAGAGAGAACATTTATCTCACTAATTTATAATATAACAGTTTCTTCATAACTTTGCTTTTGTGAATGTGACTTAAAAGTGAGGATATAAATCTTATTGGTAAGTAGATTAAAGCCTCTACATTTACCCTGAATACTAAGGGAAAACTTACATTTCTTTCTTTTAAAAATATTATTTTATAAATATTTTCATTCACCACTATTAATTAGTTCTTGAAAAATATTAGTTTCATATGTGAATTTTTTAACATAATCCTGATCTTATTTAACTTGAATATATGGGGCTGTAATATTTAATATAAAATTATAAATAAAATAAAATAAAATGTCTTTTTAAAAAATGAAACTAATCCATTATTCAGACATTCTGTACAATGGCAATATTCGAAATTTTTGCTTCCTCTCCCCGCGCATAAAATATTTGGGCTTTTTCCAAAAAAAAAAAAACTTATAGAGAAACATTGCCAGTGGCGGGATTAACCCCACCCCATAACATCTGTAATAAAATTAAAATAATTATTTCTTTTTTGATTCTTCTAAATAAAAAATGCATATATAAAATAAATTAATTTTACAACTAGGTTATCTTTAAAAGTGATTTGAGGGCAATATTCCACTCACCATACTTCTCATAAAAATTTTCTGGTGGAAATTTCTGTCACGGGATCTGTATAAAGATACACGATACTGGTCGATAAATGCAGGGCCAGTGCGAGGCATGAAGTGACGAGGCAGCCGCCTAAGGCAACATTTTGGCTTATTAATTTTAATTTTAATAAAAAAATTAAAATTATTGAAAAAAAATTTTTTTTTTAAATTTAATAAAATAATATAGCTATGTATCACATGGTTTTTTCTTTAATTAAATAAAACTTTGTACATATCAATAAAAAAGAATTTATTTATTTTAAATTGTTAATTATTAACTTTTTAAAGATAAAAAAAAATTTAAAGAAATATTTTGAAGTTCAAAAAGGAATTGTAAAGGAATACTATTATAGAATACAGAAAAATCCAAATATAATCTTGTAAACGACATACTAGTTTTGCTTATAATTAAAAGAATCTATAATCTCACCAATAAGTATATCACAACTAATTTTTTTTATTTATTAATTATTTACAATATTAAATTATTCTTATTGGACACTAGTGGATTATATTCAAAAGAACTTTTTTTCTTTACCAATAACTATAGCAAATAGTGAAAGATTATTTTCAAAATTTAAAATTTTTAAGATCTCGAGAACACCTATCAAATTTTGGAATTTGGTAGATATAAAATAATTTTCCCTAAAAAATTAATTATGTCGATGTTGTGTTCTTGACGAACCGATTATGTGATTATTAAAAAAGTAAAATAATGATTTGTCTACAAGAGGCAACTAATTGTCGAAAAATGAAGAAATGCAAAATTTAAGGTATAAAATAAAATTGATTTATTATAAATAAAATAAATATTCGCTTTTAACATAAATCTAAATCTTTGGTTAAATTTATATTCTTGCTTCTCAAATCTTAATAATTGAAAATATCAGATGGAAATATAAAATAAAATACTTATAGACCTCTTTGGACTATGCTCAAAGCTTTTTGAATATATATATGAAATAATTAAAGTATATATTAAAAGTATAAAGTTTATAAAATTATAAAATGAATTTGTTATAAAATAATTAAGATACTTAAGTTTATATTCCAGTGACTTCATTAGAATTTCTTAAATGATTCAAGAACATTCCATTGTAACATAAGAGGGTCGAGAGTTAATATAGTTTAAATGATTCTACGTGCAGTGTGCCAATTGATAATTGATAATTGAGTAGAAACTCGTAGAAATAACAAAATGTATATAGTTTTAAGAAATTCCATACAATAGCTTCGTAATGTATTATAAATCGTTGAAAGAATAATTGTAATATTTGTAGATAATAAAAAATTGGGAAAAGTGCGAAAGTATTAAAAATGCGAAATGTGAACATATAAAAGAAGATGAATTTTAGAAAAGTTGTTTTAGTAATATTATTTTTTATTTTACTTGCCCAATATGATGTTTCAATTAGCATAGCATGGTTCGACAAGTAAAGAAATATAGGGAAAAAATTTGTGAACAATTCAAAGATCCTTACATTCAAACAGTCATTTGTAAAAGAAGGGAGAGATTCGTATGCACTCATGAAGATCGAAAACAAAGTACACTACTTTATCGGCGTAATTGGTTAATTATTTGGGCGTTAGATCTCATAACATAGTCCTTCAAAATTTGAGTGGTTTAAATTTAAATACGTGGCGCCACAATTTATTTGTGATACATGAATGTATGAGCTATTCCGCTCATTACCGGGGTTGAGTACATGGGAATTTATAATGTTTTATAATAAGTTGATTATAAATTACCATTAAATATTTTGTAATTCGTATAATATTATTTTGTTAATTTATTAAATAAAGTTACAGTTATTCGTTATTTACGAGTGTCCTTTACTTAAGTGTTTGTATAAAGGAATTGCAGACACTATTAATAAACTCAATATCAGGGTCAAAGAATTTCATCAACGATCTATTATTATTAACATCAGCAGACTTCATGTAATGTTTTCTTATACCATAATAAATTGCGAAACCCTTTTTGCTCTGTATGACCTTTATGACCTTTGAGGGGGTCAATTAAATTTTATCGGTCACCGGCAAAGGCAACGCAAAGCTTTGAAATTTGGTTTATAATTGTATTAACCTGCTTCGACTTTTGATTTTAATGTTTATTATTAATTAAATCATTAATTAATTAATGTAATTAATTAATTTTGTGTTACTCATTAATTGTGGGAGAGTATCTGGCTCTATTACTGGTGGGGTGGGGGACACTTTAATGAAAGGACTCAATGGTTAGGGAACATAAAAAGCGTGATTGTCTGTCTGAAGGTTGATCGCATGCTGAAAAAGTAAGGATTTATGACATGGATTTGTCTCTCAAAGAAAGATGGCCAATAGATTTTTAGTAGTTCAAATTTAATAAGAAAGATAAAAATCTGTTGAAATCTTTTTAAATCAGTAGGTGTGAAGAAGAATATGTAATTTTACATATTCAAATTAAAATAATAATGATACAGGAAAAGAGAATTACTCAATATTAAATGAGAATAAATTCAAATAAAAGAATGTTCTAGGCGGCCAAGCTAGATGTGATCTTATTCACAGACAGACAGACCATTTTGCCACACCGATTGTTTTAGACTCAGAGGACTGTTGCCGCCAATAAACAAATAACCCCTATATGTATGGGATGATGGGGTCGATGTTAGAAAGTCGAGAGTTACTTATAAATAAGTAATTTCCAGCCTTCCAGAGGACTTGACAAACATACACGACTTTTCGGCTATGTATGCTATATAAATAAAAATGATAAGGTAAGATGAATAAAAATGAAAAGACAATTTTTATGTGTGATAGAATGATTAGAATGAGAATTTATTACATTAAATTAATGAGCAAAATATATAATGTATTGCAGTATAAAGAGTATGATTATTTAAAACAAAAATGTAATATTTAAGAATGAATTTAAGCTAAAATAATGAGATTATTTATTTTTAAAATCGATATTATTATTATGTATTGATCAATGTTGTAAATTGTGTAACAAGATCTTGCGGTCTTACTAAATTAAATAAAAAAATAATAGCGAGAGAACTAAAAAATATATATGCAACTTGGGCATGTGTGTTTTATCAAAAACAAACTTGAATATATAAAAATTATGAAAAAAGGTTTAATGTTTGGGAGTGGATGTGGGATATTTAAAATGTGATTTAAATATAATTTCACTAATAAAGTTATCAACTATAAAGAACCAAATAAAAAGACACGGTGACTTATCATATAGCGAGGCACAAAAAACCGTTAGCATTTCCGGAGTGCTACGCTGCAACTCAAGACAGGAGCTCTAGGAGACGCCAATTCAAGACAATCGTCTAGATGAGAAGGGGTTTCTGCTTGCTGACCTCACGTCTCGACAAGCAGAACCAGTTGACGAATATAGCCACTGAAATAGAGACAGAAGTCAGTTAGCAGATGCGGTTTATCACGAACCGAATTCCATTGGCTTCACTGATATGTGCAATTCTCAAATGGTGAGAGAGATGCACAGTCAATGGCGACGCACAATGTTCGGAGATAAACCAGAGACAAAGACAACTTGGAATGTGCGTGTCAGTGGCCAAAGACAAAGGTAATCCTTTTAAGAGTTGCCCAAATGTGGACTTATGATGAAGTTCCGCGATGCTCACCCAACGAAATCCAAATTGCAAGTGCGTTGCTGACCACGATGGCGAAGAGGTGTGACGTCAGCGCAGAAATCGCCAACACTCCACGTGGCCAAACGTGGCAAATAGTGAACGAGTAACAGTGGGGTGAGGGGTTTAAAAGAAGAATTTTCTAGAACATTCTAAATGAAAAATTCGATAAATATAAAATTCTTTATCTAAACAACTAAAAATATATTTCTTTTGTTATATATTTATTTAGGAATAGTGAGTGTGCTCTCTCTATTGGGTTCACCTCGTCTAAGCTTGATATAACTTTTTATTTTTCTCTTATCTATCACTGATTCTTTCTTGCTTTATTTCCATTTTTATCTTATCAATTTTTTTTCTTTCTTATTTCTTTTCTCATTCATAAATTACATGTCTAATTTTTATTTTTCCTTTGTTTAGTGACTTTTCGTCACCTATGGGCGAATATGATCTGGAAGAATTAGGGTGGGGATCGAAAGACGATCATCTGCCCGTTAATTCTTTGTCGGATCAAGGAACCCAAGTTAATAATTTATTTTTTATTTAATTCTCTCCAGTGCGGCGAGAAAATTAAAAACAGATACTCAGATAAGGATCTTTTTTTTTGTTTTTGCTCAGTCGAACTCTGAAAGAGATTTCATCTTGTTTTTTTTTTTTTTTTTTTTTTGGGAAACTATTATCACGAAGACGTTTTCCCGAACATGCTTGGATGGAACGCCATCAGTACCAACACTAATACAAGTGAGGCACTGCATCCCTCTCTCTATGACATTTTAGTTTACCAGTTGTGTGATTTGCGTTAAGCCACACCAGATTTTTATATATAAATATCCGAATAATTTTTTTTTTATATTTTTTTTAAATATTCAAATATCGTATGTTATTAAAATATAAAATGTTAATATGTATATATAAGTTCTTTGATTCAAAATCCTAGATCAAAGGAAAAAAACTGTGTACATGGACTTGGGAACCGACTCGTCCCGCTACACCCTTTAACAAATAATTTAAATGTTGTTCTTTCAAACCACTCAAATTTAATAAGTAATTAATAAATAAATCCTTAAATTGAAAACGACTACAAATTTATATTGAGAAAGTTATCAAATTAAATTCAAGTTTAACAAAATAGGGGCTCTTTCAAATTTTACCGCGCAGGGGCCTAGAGGAAGTTAATCCACCACTGATGTACAGGTTAGTATACCCTCGATGATAATCTAATAGTACATAAGTTCGAAGTATTAAAAATCTCGAAAACAATGAAACTGTTTTTTTTAGAAAATTCATGCTGCGAACATTGGTGGAAATTCTTTTCATCTGAAAAATATAATGAACAAATATCCGAAATTAAAACAATATGTCAATATTATTTTCCATTACCTGTCCATAACGCTTGATAAGACTGCTTGTCTCCTTTTTTCGCTAATTAGGATTACGAAGATGACGAAGCAAAACTAAGTAGGGAATTCGGTAATATCTTGATGTTTGATGAATGTTTTTCCCTCTCCTAACAGGTGTAATATCTATATATCTATATTAAATTCCTCATCTGTATACCTTTTCGAATGAGAATCACCTTGAAAATAACTTGGCATTATATTTTGACAAATTAGCCAAAAAACACTGAGCCGATTCACACCGTTTTTTCAACAACAAATCTCAACCAAGAATGAACTATGGAAAAAAAATAAAACTAAATCGCCAGTATGTATACTTGAAATTTTCCCAGGTTATTTTTTAAGTTAGAATTTCTAGCTATCCACCAACACTATGAAACATTTGTTTTTCCCCAAATTTGATCATCTATTAAGCCCTTTTGCAGTAATTTTTTTTTACAATTTTCTTGGCTTTTGAAACGGATGCTTGGTCTCCATTCTGCTTAAACTCAAGAGTATTCACACTGTGAGTGGATGAGTTTTTCAATGCAAAAATTGGATTAAATAATACTTAACTTCTTGCCATGTCCATTTTTATACAACTCTCAATAAAAAGGCAAATATAAACAATTATATAATTAACATTTATATATCAATAGTCAAATGTACAAATAACGGGAATATATCACTTTTTCCTGGCAAAAGATCAAATATTCTTCTTTAATATTCATCTCATGTTCTTAAGAATTGGGAGGAGCCACAGAAAACGGAATGTCGGAAGTATTTGTGCTGTTTTCAAACTAGTTAGGTTCAAAGTCTTTTTGAAGAAAGGGTCATTGTGACGGGATTTTTGAAAATTCCAGTACAATCTTTTAAAATTGTGAAATAAAAAAATGTATCTCCAACCAGTAGTGTACAGCACCTATGTGAATGTCATAAGAACCATACCCCTCTCCTCCAATAAAGTCTCTTACCAATTAATAAAAATGAATTATAATTTTAATGAATAAAAAGCATATTATAATATAAAAATGAATTATAAATTTATATAGACAAATCTATAAAATATAATTAAAATTAATTTAAAAAATGTAATTTAATTTGATATTTATTAATTTAGAACATGCAGATTACTTAACCAACTATATGTCTTGAAAAGGATTAAAAAACAAAAACAAAAAAAAAATAAAACAAAACTAAACTTGCATATTTACAAATTTTCTTTTTTTTAATTTACGAGAGATCCCATTGAACTCCATGTTCGAACCAAAAATGTCCAAATTTTCTAAAATTTTATTAGTAAATGAGGTGGGCCTCCTTATAAGGGCATCTTGCCAAGATTCGTCCTCACATGGTTGTTGCGAAAGGCGACCTCTATAATAAATGAATAATAATATTTTTTAAGTATTTACTTTCCGTTGAATAAACTATTTTAGCATACTTTTAAACCAGAAGGCGTAGTCAACATCTAGGCTAAAGTAGGGGATTGGGATCTCAGGTAGCAAATAGATTCTGACTAGTCTTCCCAAATCTCCTTAATTTCGATCCATCGACACGGCCTAGGAGTATAAAATATTTGGTCTTAGTACTCTATTTTAAGTTTCATCTAGCAGAATTGTTATTGAATGGAGAAAAATATGAAAATTCTTGTGTAACTAAATGCACATTACACAACTTTTTCTTACATAAGGTAAGGAAAGCTGAGTGATGTGCTGTCACACCCCGCCCCTCGCCATGATTCAAACAGTGAACAACGAGAAGACAAAGCCTCCCAAGGCAGAGGAAACCTGCATTCCAAAGTGAAACTAATTACACTTTGAGCCATTCAGCGAATTTAGCGCCTCTATCGGATATGGTCAATAAAACAAGATGAATATCAAAATAAGACTAAGAATTCGAAATAACAAAAGAAACAGAATAAAAAAAAATATCTTTAATAAATTTTCTAAAATTAAAAGTATTTAAATTAAATTTTAATAATTATTTGCATTCCAAATGATGACATAAACTGCCGTCTGTCCGTTTGACGATGAACGGGATCAATCATGCCCGTCCATTTTTGAAATCTTAAAATAGTTATAGCACCCCCTCGATATCAAGACACGACCCGCAAATGAATTAAATTCAAATAATTTTAAATATTAAATTTTAATTAAAAAGAAAAGAAAATTAATATTATTCATTATCCGCCCCAAAATTGTCCGAGCTGGATCAGCTTTACTACGTGTTTTTTTTTTTCGATTTTCTCATAATTCGCTTTAATGATTTTGATTAAAATTCATATATCAATTATTTATTAGTTGACCTTTAAAATTTATTAGCCCTTATCTACCCAAAAATTGTCTGGGGTCCTCTTTACCGAATAAATATAGATGGATACTTTGAGGTCCAGAGGGTTATATAAAAATAAAATTATTAAATTGTTTAATTCAGCGCAACCCCTAGCGTTTGCGGAGCTCGGGGCAAAAACAAAATGCCCTCCCAAAGAATAAATTATTTATCATTTTTTGCTTGCATTTACATATCTTTTCAATTAACTACTGTTTTATAAGAAAATAAAGAACTATAATAATAAGCCGAAAAATAAGTTAACAAGATGTAATTATTTTTTTTTTTTGCATTTTGAAATCTCCTTAGTTAAAAAAAAATTAGAAACTGAATTTAGTGTGTTTGTGTGAGCACGCGTATGAAGTTGGAAGTAAAGTTTAAATGGTTTTGGTTGTTTTAAAAAACAGGGTTACCAAACAATACCAGTATAAATTTATTTTACGTGATTTTTGAGGTATGTGTAATTTTCCCCAAAATAAATCAACATATAAGCTTTTATCATCATTGTCTCATATATGTATATATTTCTTTAAAATTGTAAATTCATGTATAAATCAAATTTTAAAATGTTTTTTTTTTTTTTTTTTTTTTTTTTTTTTTTAATTTAATTTTTATTTTTTGTAAAAAGAGTTTTTTAATAATATTTTTCTTGCAATATATCACAATATATCAGCTTCATTATCTACTTCATTTGCAAATTATTATTAGTATAAATTATAATTATTAATTTTTTAGATATTTATTTTTACTATCCTGTTGAAAATATTCTTGGAATTACTCTTAAAATAAAAGATAAAACCTTATTTCATAAATTTTAAAGATGGTAAGTGTAAAATGTGATCTTCCCACAAACCCATTGAAAATAATTTTTCAGTTAGTTAAAACATGGAGTGAAAACTTTTGGATTATTTCATATAGTACGATTTGTCAAGGACTTCAAAATATCAATTTGTTTCACTTTGATGCAAATCTCGTCTTCTGAAGTCATCTCTTCAAATTAGAAAACAAATAATAGTCGCTGGGGGCCAGATCTGGAGATTACGGTGGGTGGTGGAGCAATTCGTACTTCAATTCATTCAATTTTGCAATCGCTTTTATCGAAGTGTGAGCCGGTGCATTGTCTTGGTGAAAGAGAACTTTTTTCTTCGCCATATCACAGTTGGCAATAAAAAAATAAATAAAATATAAATAACTAATAAATAAACAAGTAAATAGAATAATTTAAAAAAATGTAAATATGAGAAGAAAACAGGACAAGTCTTTTCGATGAGTTCTATATTTCAATGTAAGTTAAAAATATAATCTTCCGGGTTAGAGAGAATTTCATTTATTTCTTAGAATATCTCCTTTTCTCTTCTTTTCATAAATAGGGCAGTCAATTAGGAAATTGGTTACTTCTATTCTCGGATGACAATTCGCACACCAGGGAGGATTTTCTCTATTTAACAAAAAGAGATGAGGAAAATACGTATGGCCTAATCTGAGCCGGGTAATAATCACTTGATTTTTTCTATTTAAATTTAGTTTTTCCATGGGACATATATAGGGTTTAATATTAATATTAAAATGATTATTATTTTCTTCATTCTTCTTCAGTATTATAGATTCTTATTTTCTTCGTTCTTTTTTTCAGTAGGTCAAAATATCTTACTTAATAAGATTTTTTAAATCTTCATAATAACATTTTGTAAAGTCAAAATAAATTTTATGTGCTCCATTTTTTCCTAAGTGATTTACTGTCTCATCTCCAAGAATATTTCGATATCCGGAATCCACATAAAATATATGATTCTTCCTTGTTTAACCAAGATGTCATGTATATAATATAGATTTGGTGGCTGTGTGAAACAGTTAGAGGGCAGGTTCAGCCAAAATAAAAGCCTTTATATGCTTGTCAATCTCGGAGACGTTTCGAGACAAATTTATTATCTCATCCTCAGTCCAAAAACTATGAAAATATATTTACAATATAATATAACATTTAGAAAGTTATTTTTTATATTTACTTACAATCGATTGTTAGCATAAAGTTAGTCTTTATATACATATGTATATTATTATTACAATGAATATACTCACAGTGATAGTAAGAGAGAGAGAGAGTATCACAATGATATAAATTCTTTGATTCATTGAATTTTATACACTCTATTTTATTTTGGAACCGGCTAAGAAGTTAATTCCAGGTCAAATGAAATTAAAGGACTAAAATAGATGTAATTTCTTTCTTCTCTTTTACATTTACCTTTAAATTTTATTAATTTCATCTTTTTATATTTTTTGTCTCTTTTTGCTTTCAATTTTATTGTTATCTAACATATATATACAAACTCGCACACAATCACACAATTATATACATACTGTACATAGATTTTATTATTTAATAATTGATGCATTTTCTCATCCCCTAAATAGAACAGCATCATATGTACCGCCCAAGCTTTCACAATCTGTCTGGAAATTAATGGCTTTATCTCCTTACATTTTAATAAACCATTTTTCCATGACTAATCTTTTCTCTAGGTTGTTTTCTTTTGGTATTATCTTTGCGTTATCAAAATCAAACTTATGTGCGTTCTTCACACTGTGGACGGCTAATGCTGTTGTGCTTTTTTTATTTATTTAACGCTACTTTTGTGTTCCCTCCGGTAGATTGAAAATTTACGTCCAGTTTGGCCAGGTAGTTTGTACCAGGATGTGGGCAATCTAGGCACTTAATTGCATATACAACCCCCAATCTATTTATTTAATGGGATTTGTCTTTTGTGTTGTATAGGCACATTAATGTGTTATTGGATTTAGGTACTAATATGATATTGAATTCTCCTAACAGTTTTTGTATATTTTCTGTGACTCCTGTAGGAAACAGAATAATATTTAAGGGGGAGGGGGTTAATTATTTCTTCGCTTTCTTGTGATCTGGACACCCTGTTTTCATATTGGGTCAGGACTCTGTTGATTAGTGACTTTGGATAGCCATTCTCTTGTGTCATCTTATGAAAAAGCCTCAAGTTTTCATTAATGAAAACCTTATCTGATAAGGTGTAAATCAGCTCTACAAAATAAATTAAAGTATTCATTTTATATGTAAACGGCACACTGGAATTATAGCTGGTCAATCTGTTGCTGGTGGAGGGTTTTTTGTAGTTGTTATACATTAGTGATCTATCTGCCTTCTTAATAATAATTAATTCTAAAAAATTTATTATATTATTAGTTTCTATTTCATGAGTGAATTTTATCCTTGGATGGAATGAATTAAATTTATTTATAATGGCATTAAACTCATCCGCTTTTTCACATGATAGACTGTCATCTACATATTGTAGATAAAATAATAAATTTAAAGGCTTTACATGTGAATAATAAAACCTTTTTGTAATTATGTTGACAGCAATGGGACTTAAGGGTATTGGAAGGCCTATTGGAAGGCCTTGATGCTGTAGATAATTTTGGTTATTAAATGTAAAATAATTTGAAGTCAAACACAAGTCAGGTGCCTCTTTAAATTTCAAAAGAGAAAATATTGGGTACTTTTGGATGCTCGGCCAATATTCTTCTACACTCTTAATGATAAGTTCCACTGGGATGGAAGGAAACAAGTTTTATATCTTATATATATATATATGTATATATTATTATATTGTAAATATTGTATATTTTCATAGTTTTTGGCCTGAGCGTAGTAAAGTAGTAGTTAGATGTAGCATTAGTTAGATATAGAGGAAAATGATATTTCATGACAGTCGTGAAGTCGTATTTTTAACAAAACGACAGGACGGTATAAAAACATGAAAAAAATGGGACTGTCCGTTACCAAACGGTACATGGTCACTCGAGGCATTTTAGGCATTAATAATCAAAATAAAAAGGAACAAATGCAGTGATTCTCTATCTATGCAATAGCAAGCCTCCAAATTTTAGACTCTTAATGGCGGCGGATACTACGTGACAGTAATGAGTCAATAGAAAATAAGACCACCTCTTGTTGCCACTCTGATATTCAAGAGACTTTACCTAAGCCTCTCTCTCTTCGTTTGTCTTTTCCATTTAAAATGTAGGTTGGATCATGGTGTTAAAGTTAAATCCTTAAAGAGAAAAATATAAATTTACGGATATACTTTTTAGACATTAAGAGGTGAGTATTCGATGAATCTTAGAGGTGCCTTCTATTTATTAATCCGAAAGATTGTAAAAAAATAAATAAAACTTTAAATTCTATTCAATTCCAGGTTCGGGCCACCACTTAAATTCCAATAAAGTTTTTTCTCTCGCTATCTGGATTCTATTATTTACAAAAAAAAAAAAAGTTTCCATATACAAAAAGAAGAAAATTGAAAATAAATATGTTCAAAAAATTCAAGTAGTATATTTCCTTTTTAAGATGACATAAATATAATTTTGAAATTATTTATATAATTTATATACAAATGAGCAGTAAAGTTAACAGTTGCTTACTCTAGGTCTCATTGAATATACACAAATAAATTTTATATGTAAAGGTATGGTTTAATCTTCTCTTGGATGTTTTCAAATCAAGAGAATTTCGTAAACAATGAAATCTCTTCATTTTATCTAGTATAAAAAACCCTTCAATAGAAAAATAAATACCAAGAAAGAATATATATATATAAAGAATATATATATATATATATCTTAAACTTACTCAGAAATTCTAAAGACACCATCCCAAATGAATCTTCCGGAGACTATGAAATACTATGTACCAAATGCCATCGTTCTTATATAGGCCAAACAAACAGACTTGTCCAATTCAGAATCTATGAATATAAGATAGGATTAAGGAATCTCGACCCAAAATGAGCTATCGTTAAACAACATATCAAAACAAGTCACATCATGGACTTCGAAGACTCCAAGACTAGCATCCATAGACAATTACAACACCCGTATAACACGGGAGGCGTTGAGATCGAGAAACGATCCAAATGTCTCAATGGAGAGGCGGCACGAAATCTCTCAACAGCTTGAAAACTATTAATTTCTACAATACACTAGACATACACAAATGAGAGAGAGATAACAGAACAACACACAGACAAACAACACGAAGCACCAATAATACCAACAATACCAACACCAACACATACCACTAACACATAAGCCAATGTTAAACCAATAGTAACACACGCAACCAATATATATGTCGAAACCACTCCAATCAACCAGTCCCAACCAACGGCCAACTAAGGCCCAACACAGAATCAACACACAAGCCAGGGCCACATCATTCACACAAACACGCCACAACAAGGACCAATCAATACAAACACATATATCAAATACACAAACCGAAAACACTTCAACCAATCCAACGAAGACCAATACGAAAACATCCGTCCAAAACCGAACCGACCCGAGTCTCTCTACTCCTTCCACAAACCTTACGAGTGTTGTGACTCGTTCTAGAGCCGGTCTATTGCTCTCAATTGAGTAATCAGTTCAAATTACTAGTAACATATTGTAAAATATGTTAATAATTTTTTTATATAACTCCTCAAATAATTTTTTTATTTAAAATTTATTTTTTAACCCAAATACCATGTATTGGGTTGGCCAAAAAGTCCGTTCGGTTTTTGTCGTCACGAAACTTCAAGCAGTCTAATATGTAGCTAACTTCAGTTCGTTTAACTGTCTAGTATTCTAACGAGAGCGGCGAAATATTGTTATTTAATATTTATTAACGTTAAAAGAAAACGAGAGTGGAATTAATCCTTTTACGTTTTATTAATATATTTCTATTATAATTTGATTTAAAAAAAAAAAAAAGGAATGAATTCACACACACACACACACATACACACACGTACACATACATAAGTAACATATAAATATGTATAGAAGAAGATTTATAGTGTCGGCTAAAGTGTAAACTTTAATTTGAAAATATGACTGCCACGGAGGAATATTGGTTTTTTATTTCCATTTTTTTTTTTTTAACAAAAAAAAAAATCCCTCTCCACCCCTCATTGTGTGAGGGTGGGGGGGGATTTCTAGGGTGGGTATGGGGGGGACTCCACCCACATAGAAGGATTTATGGTCCGAATATAACTCAGAGCTCAAGCGTTATGTTATGACAAGTTTTATAAGTACGAATTATTAGCGTTTGAATTATTACCACACACACACACACACACACACACACACAAGTACATTGGGCCTTGCTAACACACACACACATAGGGCTTTTGTTTTCGCACAGAGCACGATAAATTTCAATCATATACGACCCGGGCAAATTTTCCATACAGATAGAAGAGGCTTTTTCAAGCTACGCAAGCGCGCAAGTGAGTGAGTGAGTGAGTGTGTGTGTGTGTGTGTGTGTGTGGGGTAATTTCATTGGACCACCAGCATCCCCTTTTCCCCCTAGTCGCACTTTGTTTACCCATGGAGATTAATGTCCACCCGTAATGGACTTTGATTATATCCAGAAGTTTAATTATACAACTGTGCATGGTGGAGGTGCTGGGATGAGGGATGTTGTTGGGGCCGGTGGGTGGGCGGCTGGTCGCTTCGCTTTGCACCTGATTTTATTCCTGACTCTCCTCACCCCTCTGATTGCTCTCCCACACACACACACACACACACACGCTCATTCCTATCTCCACTACATCATAGGCGCGAAACGGGCAATTTGCGCCCAGCCACGAAATAATTTGGTCATATAATGGTAATTTACTGATGTTGTAATGCTGATATAGGCTAATTTTTTTTCCACCAACAGAGAGAGAGAGAGAGAGAGAGAATATATGTGTGTATTTATTTGCGTGGAAAAATTCAAATATTTTGTCCCAATCTAATCAAAGGTGACATTTAACCAGGAAAATATATTATCTTTCAATATATATTGATGTATATAACAAAAACATTTTATTAAGTGAAATTAACAAATGTTTTATAAAGCGGAAACACTTTAAAAAGATATAAATATATCACGTTTTGGCTAATGGAAATTTATTTAATCTGATTGAATTGGAATTAAAAAAATTAAATTTAAACGAGGACGTTATGGTTAGGGAAAAAGAGAGAAGGAAAGAATGCATTTCTCTAAAATTAAAAATAAAATGATTATTATAATTAATATAATTTATTTTTAAATTTTTTTGAGACACGTAATGACAAAACAAGAAACGTATTTAATTATTTCAGAATAATTTTGCTGTTAATTCTATTACCGAGTGACGTCACATTCTCTCAGTGCTTAGAATGGCTCCCGGAGGTTCGTCCGCCCCCCCCCCCCTCCACCTCCCTCTCTCTCTCTCTTCTTAACCACTCGGTTAATAATTACAAAATAAATTGCATTACCCTCTAAGGAATATAGGAAAATAAAGCTGGCTTCAAGGGACACCCTATAAGAGTAAGTGAGAGAGAGAGAGGGCTTTATAGCATGAGAGATAGTGAGATGGAATTCTCCCGGCCCTTATCAACTACTCTCACAAATAAATAAATAACTCATTTATTTATGTTCCCCCCCCCCCACCCCCCTTTCGATTAAATACCGTGGCCATATTATCCAGCACAAAATTAATTGGGTATTTGTAATAATAATGAAATAAAATGGGTTAACCGGACACACAAGAATTGTATTTGATTTTCTACGTACACATAGCCCTACATAATTTTTAAATAAAAGGAGAGGGAGGACTCTCTGGAGGAGACGATAAGGGATTTTTCCGATAAATTAAAATATTTAATATAAACAAATTCTCAATAAATGTCCTGGATTGGGATATTGGATTCGAGCACATGGAAGAGACGTAAAGAAGAATTCCCTCTTAATGATTCGGTGCTCAATCCTCTCTAGTATAGATTAGGTGAAGCTGGAATTAGAAATTAGGAAATCAAGAAACTTCACGGGGTGCCAGAGGTCGGTTGGGTTTGAAGTGTGACCTATACGGTCCAAATGAAATAAAAAATTATATATAGCAACTACGTATATAGACATTACATATTCTCAGGTAATATCTATAAGTATCAACAAATTTAAAAAAACACAAAAACACAATCCGTGACATCATGACAATTCTAGTAGTGAATATTATTTTATCCATTTCGGTTTAGGGGTTTCAGAAAAAAAAAATATATTTGAATTTTTAGCTTTCTGAAAATAAATAAATAAATAGCTTTCTGAAAAATTAAAATATTAGAAATTTTTGTTCCTATTATTGTTGCGAAAGGACAACTTAACTTTTAGTTAAATAATAAAATAATCTAAAAAAAAAAAAAACATATTCTATGTGGAAATTCTAAGTAAAAAAAAAAAATGTTTTTTTTTTTACTTATATCAATAATAATAGTGGGCTAAAACGATCCAAATAAAATGATAAAAAGAAAAAAAAAAGAGAGGTCATATGACTGACCAAGAATTTGATTATGTGTCGAAAGGATTAATAGATCCAACAATAAACAAAAAAAAATTTAGAGGAGGGGGAAGGGTATCAAATTTCTATATTTTTTACTTTTTTTTTTTTTATTAATAAAATTTGAAAAAAAAATTATGACACACACACACACACACAAACATAATCC
>JAAAKE020100877.1:0-10120 GCA_010014785.2 Anisolabis maritima
AAAATAAACGTTGCATAAATTAGGAACGGAAAGAAACAAAAATTGAAGGATAATTAATAGTAAAATTTGTTTAAAGAAATATATAAAATGTGATGCCTTGCAATTTTATATGAGGAATTACAAAGATTAAGAGAGATAAGTAAAGATATGTATATAAATATAAATACAAATATAAATATATAATGCAGTAAAAATAACAAGCAATATAAAAAAATAAAAATAGAAATATACTGACAAATCACCTTGATATTTGTGGAATTTGTCCAACTAAGATCTTTTTTCTTCCCATTTATTTTAAGTAATTTTTTTAATAAATAAATAATATTATTATGTACACTTTTGTAATCGAATAGCATCCAGGTTCTTACTTGGACGAACATTTTATATATTTATGAATTAATTATTGATTAAGAAAAAAAAGTATTCAAATAATTTTTTTTTTTTTTTTGTATTTTATCATTTTAAATAACATTTTCATGGTTTAAATATAGTCAAAATACAGGCTGTCCACAAAGTCCTTAGACAGTAAAGCCTCCTCGTTCTTCCGATATAACATCCTTAGAATTTTTCTGGGGGTGAAAGATACTCTGTTTCGCATCAAAGTAAAAAACATCCATGATCTTAAGGAAAAAAATAACTGCCGCTGTATAACCAACGACGAAGGTATGCTAGGAAGAACATGGAAGGAAAATGAGTATCGTTTGGATGTGCAACGAACGGGGCACATATAAACTTTCTTTTGACTTGAATAAAAACTTTATTACTCATTTGATATTATTTAAAAGTTTCAGTAGTTTCTTGTTTCAGTTGTAATTGTAATATTTTTTTTAAATTCTCTAAGGGTTTTGTGAACATTCTGTATGTTTTTTAATAGTGGATGTATTTAGGAATATGGATTGACTACTTTACAGATATAGGCGAATATGTTGTATCAAAAAAATATCGTGCTTATATTCTAGAAGGTAGACCAAACAAATAACTTGTTCAGAATGAAATACTATTAAATGTTTTGTTTTTTTTTTTTTGTTACTAATATGAAAATTCGCGGGTAAAAGTACACAAATAATGATGAACTTGTTTTTACAGGCCATAATAAATCTTTTGCAATAAAATGAAAATGAAAATAATATTCTCTAGGTAAATTATTAAACTTGAAAAAATATCCGTTAAAAGCAGTGTTTTTCTTAACAGCTTAAGAAAAAAAAAAAAAATGCTTTACGATTTATAAAAAGTTCACCTAATTGAAACAAGTGTATATTAAAAGAAGTCGTTAAGAATATTCAAAAAAAATCACAAAAGTAATATCAATAATTCATATAATAATTAGTAGTTGAAAATTTAATTTAATTCAAGAAATTTTTTATTTTATTTGTTATAATTATGCAAACAATATTTTTTAGGGTACATAATTAAAGACATACAGGTGGCAATAATTCAATATTAAAGAAAGAAAACGCGAAGTGATGCTACTAAAGATTTTAACAAACAAATTTCGTTTGCACAAATAATAAATAAAATAACAAATTCCTAAGTAAATATTATGATTATAAAAAATAGGCTCCGAAAATGTGTAGCTTAGGGTTAAGGTGATTCAAAAAGAACGCCGGTTTTGGATCATCCGCCATTTTTGTTGTTGTACTGTTGACATCTCTGTTTTTGTCAGTGATTATTGAATCTGTTTCCTTGAATTCATAAATCTGCGAACTGGTGATTCAGTCGGTGCCTCATTACTGTCAAAAATCTCACTAGGTCATCTGACAGTTGGGATATAATTTTCACTGTTTCGATAAATTATTTTCACGAATAAAGGCGTTGCTCGGTAGCATACAGCTCTATATTAACATGAACTAAAAAGCACTCAAAAATAACCTCAGATTTAACAGAAATGATAAAAACAGTGTTGTCAACTAGACAACAAAAAATGGCGGGTGATTGAAAACCAACGCTCTTTTTGAATCACTTTTTAGCTTAAAAGTTAAAATTAGCATAGCATCCTAGTAGGTGAATTTTTAAGACAAAAAAGGTCAAATAAATGCAAATTTTGTTGAAATTAAAGTTGGATTTCATCCAAGTTGACAAGTATGGTCAAAACTTTGTTGGCATTTTGATATTCGTCCCAAAAAAAGACCTAGCTATCTCCTGAGCTTTAGGTAATTTCAATATCCTAATAGTAAAAAAGATTACAATCTAGGTATACAAAAATGGACTAATTAAAACGGCTTTAAATGGCAGTAGCAATTTTTAAATAAATAAAGGATTATTTGGGTAAATAAATAAATATATAGCTATATATTTTTATTCTCAATAATCTTTTATTGTAAAACAAATAAAAACAAATCATATCAAATGACATATTTCAAACCTTCGAATATCCACTTGGAAAAAATTCTTCCGATCCAAGAATAAAAAATTTAATCTTGTCTCACGAACAATCCCGAGAGGGCCTTAAAGCTTCATTTGCCATGTTCTGTTTATGAGCCAGGTGTTAAGTTGATTCTGAAAAAAATAAAAATAAAAAAATGAGATGTAAATGGAAAGATCAACAAACACCGAAAATAATCGTCTTATTTATTCAAATATATATTTGATATATATATATATATATATTTATATATATTTCGTTTCCAAATAATTATGTTTCTTTTCGGGTGTGGCAAGTTTTTATTCATTTTATAGCAACGATATTATTTGTATAAAAGTAAAAATGTTACAAGGGTTAAAAAAAATATTGTATAATATTAATAATACTCTATAATATCTTGGATATATATAAATATATTTATAATAATAAAAATAAACTTATAAAAGAAACTAATGATTTTTTTGTATTTGTAAACTATATTTAAAATTAAATATGTGTAGCTTAAAGGATAAATAAATATAAATGTTTTTTTTTCAAGGATAAGCATGATAAGAAATATACATTTATGATAATTTTTTATTAAACCATTTTAAATATTTTCATTTATTCCGCTATTAAAAATAATTTTTTGTAACATCTTTCATTTAACTTAAATAATAAAGTCGCTATTAAAGAATAAAATTTTTTTACTGACACTCTCTCTATTATATCACCTTTTGAAAAAATTAAAAAATATAATTTAAATTTGCCGTGAATATTAGAATCAAATTAAATAAATAATTACTTTGGGGTCAAAAAATATTTTATTTATTGTCAACTTTTCGAGGAGTTTTATACCGCCTCTCTTCAGAAAAATATATAAATTTTTAAATATAGGTACTAAATCAAAAAAATAAATTTATATAGTGATACATTGATGCGGTACAAAACGTCAGAAACGTTGACAAGAAATAAAATTTTCTGATACAATGTAATTATTTTAAAATTTTAACTTGAAACACTTTTTTCTTTATATATACTGTTGTTAATTGAAATTACAACATCAAAAAAGTTGTTTTTTTGGTCTAAATTTAATTTCATATCTCCCCCCAAATCCAACATCATGATGTTGCAATTTTAATCTCCAGCAATATATTTTTTCTAATTTAGGCCTACCTGCGCAATGCGCAAAATATTTTTCAATCGATGATTTATGAACATTAGAGATAGAGAGTGATGTTCCATCAATTATGTTCCCTATTGAAATCCTATTGAGAGCAGTTCAAATGTGAAATAATTCAATATTTGGTATTTAATTTCCGATATATAGTATGAAAAAAAATTCCTAAATATATTTTTGGAATTTTATTTATTTATTTATATTATTTGTATTTATAATTCTAAATATTTTTTTATTCATAAATTAAAAACAACTTTTAAAAAAGTAATAACCTTTAAGTAGTCTTCTAAAAAAGCTTGAACGAATTTTATTTCTATTTGAACTGCTTTAGTTCTGATACCCCAAATGGGCATATGTATTTGATAAAATTTCGTTAAACGATAATAAATTTATTAAAAGTTTAATTTATAAATCAATGAATGAAATTACAATAAAAAAAAAATATATTAAAATAAAACCTATATAAGAAAAAAAATATAATAAAATAAAAATAATTAAATATTTTAAAATCGGAATTTTTATCACTTATTTGGCACTATTTTTAAATATATGTAAATGTATTTCTATTTTATATAAATAAAACAAAAATAAATTTGATTTACGTATTATCTTTTATGAAAATTTTGTTTTATTTTATCGGAAAAAAGTGTTGTGTTTGTTGAACATCCTTTACAATTTCATTTTTTTATAAATATTTTTTTCATTTTAATAAAATAAAAGATAATATTAAAAAGGTATTTTAAATTAAAAAATTATAAAAAATTTTAAAGGATTGGGGTATAGAAGAGGAGTGTTCGGTTCATTCATTAGGGTGTCGTCGTCTGAGTCTTTTGTAAAAATATTATTTTTATATAAAGGTATATATAGTTAACTGCATAAAATTTGTAGACTTCAGAGAAGACTCATCCTAAAAAAAAAAAAAAAAAAAAAAAAACAACTATGAGGAATTAAAAATTCTCTCTTTCGTATTAAATAAATATATCACTGCAACTTATAAAATTTATTTTTCAGATTTGTTCGTAATTATTAAAATCTCCCGCCTATGTGCAAATTTAGTTTAATTCCGTGAGACGCATGCAGTAGGTTTTAATATTAAGACAAAATTTTCTACGCATGCATCTGATACTTTTTAATCGGTTGTAAACTTTTCTTAGAATAAAATTTTATTTTAAACTTTTTTCATAGGCTAGTATAGTTAAGTGGACCATTAACTTTCAAACCAGTCGTTTGAGATTTGAGTGAACGCATACATTTGTTAAACGAGTCGGCAGTTGATAACCATCACTACCAAACATCGAACTCTCTACTGGATTGTCAGTCAGATTAAAAGTTCGATGGTTAGTAGTGTGAAGCTGAAACTGCTATCCAACCACTTGTCAATACTCAAATCCCCTTCACGCGCTTTCCAACATATATGGAAATACAGACCGCTCGTACGACCGGTTTGAAAGTGAATGGGCCGCTTTAGGTATTCAGAAAATATCCGCATGCTTCAAAACGAGAGGAAAAAAATGTGTCATTGAATTCAAATTTTCCCCTACATTCCATCTTTTGTCGTTTTTCGAAATCAAATAGACGAGTGGGTTTTATTAGATTAACATTATTTAGAATTAGAGTTCTTGAAGTCATTTATAGTTTTTATGCAAGGGACTATATATCACCAATAGATTAATGTTTTTCATATTGTTTTACATAATTAAAACAATAGGAAAAAGAAGACTGATTATATCATTTTTCCAACCTTTATTATCCAACTAAATCTAATGATAATGATTAATATACTAGAATAATTTGAGTTTTAGCTAACTCACCAGGCAAGATGATTTTCCCAAAGAACTCGTTCTTCAATCATCCTAGTCATAACTAATGTTGAACCCACAGAAAAATAGTGAAAAAGGATTTATATACTCTTAGACTGGAAAATATATATCTACTCTCATCAATAAAATTTTTTTATATTTTATAGAAATTTCTTATAAAAATATCATCTAAAATTTTAATTAATTTTTTTTTTTAATTAAATAACAATTTTATATATATATATTAATGAGAATTTATAAATTTTGCTGTATAGTGATAGAATACGAACCAATTGCCCTGGCCGGATAAACCGAAAAATGAAAAATGTCAACAAAATTTTGAACTTTTTAAAATAAAGCAGCCCAATTATTTTTAATAAGATAATTTGTGAGTATATTATTTTTCTGGTGGATCAAGCGACCCCTGGCTTTCGGGAGTCTAACGGTATGGTCGGTACGAAGGAAGCACATGCCCCGGATTGGTTGGAGATCCCGGGTTCGACTCCCGGGAGCCAAGGATCGCTTAATACTCCAGCAAAATAATATATTCACTAATATATAAATTGTAACACTTATATATTATATTTCTTTTTTTTTCTTTTACTGGACTGAAAAACCCTTTTTAATACTGACAGCTTTTCATTTGTATGACCGTTTTTCCCCCGCTCTTGGCTGCCGATTGCAAATAATTTGTTTTAACTTTTTGAAGAACAATTTTTTGTTGTTTACATTTTCGGAATAATACAGGGAATTTTTCTTAAATTAATTATATTTTATTTAATATAACTTAAGTACTGGGGTCTCGGCCACCGGAGGAGCAGGATGGACGAGTGAAATCAATATTGAAGTTATATTAAATAGATTAGAGGTAGGGAGTGAATTTTATTAAATAGTTTATCCTTTTAGAATTTTTATATAGATCGAGGATATAGATATTTTGTAATTTTTTTCCTTGGCCAAATGGGGGTGTAGTGAATTTGCAAAATAGATAAAAATAAATTCACCATTTATATCTTTAAAAATGTTTTTTGAATATGTATTTTATTCTAATGATTTTCCAGTCCAGAATAGTATATATTGGATATCACAAAGTGGGTCCATTTTGTTTACTAGGAATTAACTAGTTGCAAATAGGTAAAGAGCAACGTGCATGCAAATTGTGTCAGATGTATTTTTTTTTATAAAGGGAATGAATTAATTTTTTCTTATGATATTGACCAACTGAAATTTGATGGTTTTTTTGTTGTAAAAAAATATATTCGTTATATTATTTTTAAGGAAATATAGAACCAAAAAAAAAAAAAATGTATGAGGATGAAACTTGTTTTTTAATAAAATCTTATTTAATAAATTACGATTTTTTTAAATGTATTTAATAAACATAAAATTTAATATAAAATTCAAACGTTTTAAAAATTTTTGTCATTTATGTATTAAAAATACATATAAATTAAGTAAATATTATTTATTAAAAAATATTTTATATATCAAAATATTAATGTTTAAAATGTTTTAATTATGATGAAAACGACCAAGACCAATTGCTTATATATATAAAAAAAAAAAATTTAATTTGAAATATTTCGAAGTTACAAAAGATATTGAAGATTTGTACAATAATTTTCATAAGGTTTGACACATCTTCCATTCTGGGATTTACAAATGGATATATATAATAATTAGATTAGGTAAGTAACTAAATAAAATTATAACTCGAGGGGATTGACAAAGTGCAAGTGTAATGATAATTTTAATTTTGAATTGCAAATTTCAAAACATATGTGAAATCTAATCTATAATTTTTTTTAGGAAGCTTTTCGAATTCAAAATTTAGAAAAAAAAAAATATTTCTTTTTTAAAGGGAAAGTAAAGAGCTGCAACTCCAGACTTGGTCTTTGAAAGGAGCCTCAGGGTGTTGTTATTATAAAAGGTATAAGAATCATCCAAGAGGCAAAGCTAAAAGTCTTTTAAGGGGAGAGCACCAAAAATGCCAACAACTTTTCCACCTGATTTGTCCACCTCGACGATATCCACTAACAATATGTATTTTGGTAAAAAATCCCCCAACAAAATTTTGCTAATTACCACAATTTGTAATTTGTTGGGAATTTTTTTTTTTAATATACTCTATTTTCCTAATTAAAATGAACTATTAATCTTTGGTTTAGTCATGATGAATCATTTGCAAGAATGTTTGTACAGCCTTTTATTTATTATAAAAAAGAGGCATTTTCAAATTAACCTTGAATTAATAAAATATTAAATTTTAATTAAGGGGGAAGTAAAGCAGCTAAGCTTCTAATCGTGAGTCGAAGACAACTCACCTTCAAATCCAGCTCATAGCAAAAATTTATCCAACTCTCTCAGGAAATAGTAATCCATCAAGAAAGTTACTCTCTGGAGTAACCACACATGTCAACCCCTGATATATATGAATTAAGAGAGAGAAACGTCTTCCCTAAATATTCATCTGGATTTTTTTTTTTTTTTGAAGTTGGGGCCACTGGCACCCACCAGGTCCGTCCTTGAAAAACATTTTTAAATTATATATTAATAATTAATTGAAAATTGTAAATTATCAAAAAGAATTTTTTTATTTTTAAAAGTTCAAATAACTTTAAAAATAGATATTAATAATAATAATAACAAAAAAAAGAGAAATGCTTCATAAAATTTCTCCAATTGTGCACGCGTTGGTTTAAAAAGACCTTTCTCATATGAGAATTCTACAAAGATATTTGTCCATTTTCCAGCCTTATGTAAGATACAGGCATATTCTTCTCCTTTTTCCCGGATTCAGGGTCTGAAGAAAAAAAATGAGACAGGCAGATAAGGCGGAGAGGGAAAAGGATGGCATGTGGGAAAAGAAAAATGTCATTAGTCATTAGCACGGGTTCTCGTACTCACTAAATGTGAGCCCCTGAGTCGTTTTCTGAATATATTGCTATATATATTTATAAACGTATTTATATTGACTTTTTAAATAATTATAAAAATATTTAAAGGAATAGGATTTGGAAAAAAAATTAAGTTTTAGTTATAGTTCCGCTTTATTAACAAAAATAATAAATAAACAAAAAAAAAAAGTTAAAATAAAAATATAAATTAAAATAAATAAATTTGGTTTATTTGATGTTTCTCTTTTATTAAGTGTTTCGTCAAAAACCTAAAACAAAACAAACAAAAAAAAAAATTAGAAAAAATAAAAAAATATTGAATAAAAAAGATCAAAATGAAAAATTAAAAAAAAATATTTGTTTTGAAATTACATTACTAAAATAAAAAGAGAAAGTAAAAAATCATATGAATGTTATGTGTGAATTATGGAAAATGATTTTTATTGATTTTGCAACGATAGTCATTTTAGTAAGGGAGGTATTGTTTTATTTTATGCAGCTGCTGATGTGAATTCCAACACCGTGGGGTACAATCCTTGCGGCCCCCTACAAAACTGAGTAGTTTCGTAGTGGATAAGTTTATAAAACAGAAAATAAATTTTTAAAAAATATTTATCATTTATCATTATACGTTTATTATTTCCCGTTTATTATTTCCCGGTTTTTGTGTTTAATATTAATAAAATGTATTTTATAATATGAAAACAGGATAAAATACAATAGTTATTTTACAATAAATAAAAAATAAAAAAACCTTGGGGCGGGCGCCGAAGGCATGTCTGGTTTAAAATAAAAAATTATCAAAATTTTAATTTCAATCAAATGGTATTTTTTTTGCTGTCCATTAAAGCAATTCTGTACTTAAATGTTTTTTAACTTTGTCGTCGAACCGAAGTTGAGGTAAAGTTATTTTCCTTCCATCTTTCAGAGCCCAGAGCCAACTCTCAGTTTACCCTACTATAATATATAGTTATGGCAATGATTCAATATGAAGAAACAGAAAAAGATAGACAATAGGTAGAGGTCGATTCCAGGACCCTTTTATAATAAAAATTAAAGAAAGAAAAAAATTTATAAAACAAATAAAAGAAAAAATTTCTAATAAAGAAATAAAGAGTAAAGGTGAAAATGGAAGTGAAATTTTATCAAGTAATTTTGAAAATCCCTTCTCTCTAGAGATGTCAAAATCGTTCTGTGAATTTTGGAATGAAGTTTTCACTGTTGTTATCATTAATAAACAAATTACATTTCCAGTTTTTGAATTAAATACCACGTTTCAACTACTCTTTCTGTTGCCTTCTTCAGATACAAATCACAAAGATTCTTACATATAGAGATAGTCAAAACCTCAACCTATTTAGAGATGTAATTGTACCTGAGGAGGGCCACAGAATGTGTAGCCCAAATTAGTTCCCGACTTTACGAATTAATTGGGACCGAATTATCACTCGTAAAGCGTGAGTTATTTTCCCAAAGGAATGATATAATTATGAGGACATTAGTTCCGAACAAATTTCAATTTCGGTCAAAAAGACAAAGAAATAGACAAAAATATTTATAAGCGTTTTGTTCATCTTTTCGGCATAATGATAATTTTTTATAAAAAAAACAAAGAGTGAAAAAAGAAAAAAATTTCATGACAATGATATGGCATGCAACGAGAAATTAGCACTAAGAGTCTGAGAGAGACAGTGAGCCCAGGAGTCGTGAAGCAGCCTTCAGCCTCATAAAGTTGTGAGGGCGGTGACAAGGGTTGCCGGATCTCGCCCTTATCGGTGTCGCATTGCGTTGCGCGCAAATTTAAAAAAATACGCAAAAATTAAATTAATACGCAAAAATTAAATTTGTATTTTTCTCAGAAAAATTCTAGTAAAGATAGAAACTCGTACGTCGGGGGCTCGTA
>JAAAKE020100888.1:0-18462 GCA_010014785.2 Anisolabis maritima
GCAAGGGTTTTTCCTATAAGTAACGAAATTTCCGTAGGCCCTCAATAGCACTCTAGGACAAAAGGCACCCTGGCAGGTAAAAGGGATAAAAGCCCAGCGTGTGCCCGCTCAGACGACCATTCAACTTAGCTATCACAACACGCGCGCACGTCAATCATTCTCTCTCTCTCTCACCAACCAAACTATCTTAATTCCATTTAATTCAATAAATTGTTCTTAATACAATCCATTCGTTTTATTCATTCACAACGCAACCCTCAAAGTTTTAACTCCCCCCTCCGTATAATTGAATTTTTTAAAACAAGAGCAAAATATATTTAAAAATACAAATGGCGCAAGGGCAATTAAAATATGTCTAATTGCAAAAAAGTTAATTTTTTTTTTTTTTGGAATTTCAATTAAAATTTCAAAATTCATTTATTCGTTTTTTTTTTAACTTTCAAACAAATTTTGACCAAAATATTTGTTTTCTCTTTAATTTTCCAATTACCAATTAATTTAAATACTAATCAAGTAATTACAATGTTTTTTAATAATAAAAACCGGAAATATGAACATTTTTTGAAATTGAAGGCGTTTGATTCAATTTTTAAATTCTCAAATTCATATTTTTAACCAAAAAAATCATAGATTTACGAATTTAGATTAATGAAAGTGAATTTTCTAATATTTCATAAGGATTAACAAATAAAACCCAGAGCCGCTATATATCTGCATCTCTTCTAAGTCTAGCGTCTGTCTTTAGGAAATATCATTTTTTTTTTTTAGATATAGAACCATAAGGTTCAATGGACTCCTAATGACCAATGGTCACGTGCAACCAGGAAAAACAGTAGTAAGAGAGAATGAGATCTTTAAAAGGTGCTTGTTGAGGTTGAACTTGAAATAATAGAGATTGCAAGATTTAGGCAAGATAGCAACAGGGAGGTTGCTCCAGTCACGAGAGGTCATGAGGATAAAAGAAGTCTAGAATGGCTTTCCATCAAAACAATCAAATTTATTTAAACTGGCTCCCAAATGATAAAATAAATAGAGATGAATTTTTTTTAAGTCATTCGGCGCATCTGAGACAATTTAGATTCCGTCCTTATTTATTTAAATTAATTAGTAGCCAATTTAAATAAAATTCTCTCGCTCAGGACGGGAAGAAAACCACTGACCTTTGGTACATGAAGCCAGACCTCTAGCTCTGCACCAAAGAACATGGCTGGATGAATTCTAAGTGGAATCTAAATGGCCTCAGTTGCCAAAAAAACTTAAAAAAAAAAAGCTAACTACAAGGTTTATCCACACATTGGCCTTGGCTCTTTTTGGGCCAGGAGCATATAAAGAACCCAAACACCAATGACAACTGGCAACTGCCAAGAGACCAGATGAAAGGAAAGCAACTATATAGCTACTCAAACAATTTTAAATTTTTAAATTTGACAGAAAAGTGAGTTCATTAATTAAAAATATCGATTTAAAAAATGGCTGTTTACCAAGTCTTTTCACATTGCGTGGCTTATCGATATAAAACCAATTATTGTTCAAATGCTACCATTTTCGTAATTTTAATTTCTTTAATTACTTTTATTTTGCCTTTTTTATTAGGATATAAAAGTCAAGGTACAAAAATCATATTATATAGCCCGTTTTTTAAACCCCTCCTTAATGAGTAATAATTTTCAGGTTTTTGGCTAAAGAGCAATATTTATAGGGAGCAACCTGATATACATTTTAAACATGAATTTTTTCTCATAGCAGATACAAATGATATATCTAATCCCTTAATATGTAGTACACATCCTTCAATAAATAACATTTTAAATCATCATTATTGCCAAATGATAAAAGTAAGAAATTAAACAAAAATTAAAATAAGCTTTGGATTTTAATTATATTTTTTTTACAAAAATATTTTTTTTTCAGCAGATAAGAAGTTTTTTATTGCTTTTTTTTTAGAATGAAGGAAGACGTGTCTTTAGCCATTTACTCAATGACTACCTTTGTTCATTAACACTCCATACTGGAATGTAATGTGCACCGATCAGTTACCCTGATCTCAGGTAACCAATAATAAAAGCTGAAGAGGACGAAAAGTGTCCAAAGTCAGCTCTGAAAATACATAGCTATAGACGCGTTTTCCTTGATTCTCCGACAGAGCAATAAAATTCAAAGAAAGTTAAACAATGTAGAAAAATAAAATTTTAGTAAAATGCAATATTGTAATAAATATTAATTAAAGTCTTTTTAAATAGGATGGATACACCATCATATTAAAAAAAATTGTTTCATAAACTAAATCTTTTATTTTCAGTCAAGAGAAACAGATCTAAATAGCGATGGAATTAATGATGAATTATTAATGGAAATTAATTTAAAAATTTCGCAAGATGCATTAATATCCATCCATGGCATTAATTTATTTCTTATGTTTGATTATAAACTATATGTAATATTTTATTTGTTATATTTATTTATTAAATTAATTATTGAACAATTTATTTAATATTTCAGTCTTATTCAACGGTAGAATTGGAAGGTTTGATTTATTTTCATTATAACTCTTATACTGCCGGTTCAAGATTGGAAATAATGGGTGATTTAAAATTAAATCAAAGACTACCCCTTTTTAGCCATGGAAGAGATAATAGATTTAATAAAAGAATATTTGATTATAATGAACTTATTAATAATAATTTTAATTTAAAGAAAATATTATCAGATTACTTTTCGAGAAATCGTAAGTTTATATTTGTTTATAAGTCTGTACCGGCAAATACAATGAATCAGTCTTTGTACTTAGTATGAATTATACATGCTTAGAACGACAAAAACACTGTCATATGTGTGAAACCATATATATTGGATGGTACGAACACGAACGAAACAAGCGGTTGCGAGTATTTCGCGAAAGATAGCGTTTGTACATCCTAGGGGCTCTTTACCGTGCTTCGGGTTTATAATAAATTTATTATTGTTCAGGCTGCCCTATTCGTAATTAGAAAGCCAAAAAAAGCAACATTTTTCAATCTTTTCACACATGTGAATTGATGAAAATATGAAAAATACTTCGTGGACCGGTTGTCCAACGATGATATAAAAACTAATATAAATAGTATTTTATTTATTAAGTCTGCGCGAAATTTTTCTCGGACCTGCAGGAATTTTCTGACTCTGGTCCGCAGACCGCAGGTTGTAGGATCAAGAAAGAATTAGAATTCTCTTTAATATACCAACTAGCTAGAGATTGCGTTTGTACATGCTAGGGGCTCGTTACCGAGCTTCGGGTCTTTGTTCAGGCTACCTTATTCGTAATTAGGAAGCCAAGAAAAAGATAAAGGGAGCCTCTTTTAGGAGACCAAGACCAATTTCCTTTTTGGCTAAAATAAGTTCTATTTTTAATAAAGAAATTAAATTAAATTATGATAAGCAACTTTTTGTTGATATTTTTTTCCCTAAAAAATGTATTACTATCTGAGTACGAGGATTGATTTTCGTATTTGTAACAGAACTATATAATATTCTAATTTTAATTAAGTTTATAATAAATTTATTAATATTTTAGTTTCCACAGTTTTAACAAATACATATTCCATTTGGACGCCGGGTCCTTTATTATATGACCCTTTCGTCATTCATATTCATATAAAATATCCAGAGCAATTAATTATTTATAAACCTGGATTTTGGGAAGTTATTAAATGGTCTTGGATGCAATATCTCTCTCTGCTTATCATTACTCTACTACTGGCGAGAAAAATAAAATCATACGTGTTTAAAAATCATCTTGTGTTTTCTATAAAAGAAACACCATGGTTCAAGAAAAATAATTAGATTTTATGTAAAACAAGGTAAAAATAAAACGCCATATTAAAATTATAAATGTATATTCTTAATATATTTATAAAAATTTTATTCAAGTATATTATATGAAAATTTTTTAATTAAATAAATAAAAGAAAACCTTTGTATTTTCATTATGCCATTATTTGCTCTGCAAGAGAATTTCTGTTATCTTCCAATATCATAATTTCTCTATATAATCCTTCCAATTCAACGATCAAATAATTATATTCATATTTATTATTTTGGTTCTGGAATAATAATAAAAATTTTTTGTTAAATTAACTATGTTGTTATAGTAATATATAGGCAGAAATTTCTTAGGAAGGGTAGGAGTCAGGTAGAATTTTTTGTTGTGGAGAATTTAGTTTGATTTTTTTGTTTTATTTTATTTTGGTTTTAAAGTAGGAATCAATCTCCCTCCCACCAATAAGATATCGGACAATACCTCTTTCATTTCCAAATGCACTATTCCTCTTCGGCGACTTCCTTGTATATAAAATTTCATTCTCAAATAATTAATTCCATCCTTATTAAAATATGCATGGCTGAAAATTATGAGAAATATTAAAAAATGAATAAACTACGCCTACACAATTCATTCTTAGTGCATATTAGTTTTAATGTGTAGTGTTTTCATTAATAAAAATACGAACATTAAATAAATCTAAAGGGTGACAGATTAGAAGTAAGCATCCTACTGTTTTTTAATGGTTTTCTTTCTCCATTATAAATGTTAATTGTATTTTTATAATATTTATATATAAATAATTCAAAATTCAAAGCTTTGATTTAATTGTATAAAAAAATATTTCTTTTAAAACAATCGATTCACTTTTTTCACCATCAATTTTGCACGGATTTTAATCTCCCGGAAATCTGAATATCCAGGTAGATTAACTAGGAATGACTATTAAAAATAATGTTACCTCACATGTTGTCTTCTACCTCTTCTTGTTTCTTCACCAAATCCTTTAAGTGGTTCACCTAATTTATCAGTCAATTTTGTATCTTTACAGCACCTATCGAAAGCTGCTGAATAAATATTATTGGGACTCTGTGAGGAAAAAAGTTCTCTTAAAGTTTGGTAAAATATTAAGCCAGTAACTCCTACACCAATTAATATAACTCCCAAATAAGAAAATGTCCGAGTATTTTCTTTTACTGAAAAATTATATAAAATATCATTTTAATGTTTTTTTTTTTAACCTTAACCTAAATAATACCTTTTTCGAATGGAGTTGCTTCTTTTAATTCAGAATTAAATTTCCTTTCTATGATTGTTTTCGCATTTTTCTCTTCTTTACTATAATTTCTTTTATTATAAATTGCAAAAGGAAATTTATATGACATTCTTATAAGATTAGTATTTATTAAAAATAGATTAGATTGTCTATAACAAGTGATTCTTAACAGGTGAAACATTTTAATATTTAGTTAAAATTTATTTTTATTAAAAATTATTTTAATAAATTAAAAAAATACATAAACCTTACAGGAAGCATCTGAAAATGAGTTTTTTAATCTCGCTCTTGGATGTCAAAAGAAATTGGCGGGAAAATTCAAACATCATTCTATCATAAAAATTAGTTATATTTCCTTGTATTGACATAATCTTATAATGCTATAATCTAATTTAAATATTAATTAAGAATAACAAAATACATTTTCTTTAGAGAAATCTTAGATTCTTCCATCAATGAGATTTAAAGATTTAGGATGTTTCTAGAAGACGAGGATAGTTAGTAAATTCTAATGAATTGTAGCTGCGCTCAAAAAGTTGTGCTGCAACTCGAAAATGGTCTTCTGCATCTGTTAAGCCGTTTGCTGAGATTAATTCTTGAGCCGGAAGACCACATAAGTGTCGTCTAAAAAAAATATAGTTATAAAGTGTGATTATTTTTTGACACATTACATATATATCAAAGAGGTATTATTTTTGAATTTTCATATCAAAGTCATTGGACTACCAGATTCTCTGCTACTTTTAAAAACAAAGCCATACAGAGACCCCAAAAACTCTGGCTGGAGACATCTTTCGTCCCTGTGAATTTTTTTTTATTAATTATACCTAACTATTCCATAATTATTTCAAGTTTCCAAGCCTAAATCGATTTCCTCTTAGGCCCTTTCTGCCAACCTATTCTGTGCTGTGACTATGATATTTGGAGAAGTCCGTTGATCATCAACGAAAACTACATCATTCAGTTTCTGAGATTGGAATAATTTAGTAATTCAAGGAGATAATTATGTTGAAATGAATTCCACTCCAAAATTTTATCTTTTTCTTAAAGATTTTCGTTTAATGTACTTGTTTTGCTCCTCTCTGTCAATCCCAATTTTGAAGATAGCCTCGCAAAATGGCGTGTCTGCAAACAAGATTTCTAAAAAACATAAAGCCCTACGACATTGAAATTTTATATTGAATTATATTGAAGCTAGATATACACGTCGCATGCACCGCGAAGCTTTTCAATAAAATCCGCCAAAGAGTACTAGTACTTTACTAATGAACTTTTTTACTTTTTTACGATTTTCTCAAAATACTCTATAAGGATTTTGATTAAAATTCATTAGATGATCTCTGAAATGTATTAAATATTATCCCCCTCCCACCCATAATTGTTTAGACCCACTCTTTTTTCAGTTTTTTTTAATTGCAATTATATTTTTAATTGCAATTATATTTTTTATAATTACAATTATGCAATCTGACCATCAGCATTTTGTAAAATAGACATATAACAATTGCTAAGTCCTATGCAATCAGTCTGATAGTTGAGAGCTCTATGGCCATAGATCTTTAATGAAGCATTTTTCAACTACCAGACATGTATTGTCTATCTTCATCAGAACGATGGCTCCCCCAAAATCGAATCCATGCTTTGTCTCTATGGTATGGACACTAAGAGCCGTTGAAGATTTTTTAATTTTATTGCTCATTTCAGCCCTAATGACTGATGATAACTCTAATCTAATTAAAAACGTTTCATTATTTTGGGAGTTTTATTTCGATGGAGGCTACCCTACTGGCTGATCTGTGTACAGCCACCCATCTCATCGTGACGATTGATTTATATTATATTGGCTACCAATTGGTATAAATAAATAAAGACGGAGTCTAAATGGCAACAGATGCCGAAAAAGACTTAAAAAAAAAAAAAAGTTTTTTTTGGGATTTTCTCTTAAACTATTTTTTGATTAAATTTGCTGTACATATATATTAATACATATAAATAAATTAAATAATCTTTAAGATGTATAAACCATTTTCCACCTCAATATAGTGAGGGGCCTTCAATTTAAAATCTTAAGAATCCCATAGAAAAGATAGGACAACTCGTTGTCATGATAAGAAAATATAAATATTTTTAATTCCTATATTTGATAACAAATGAAATTTAATTTTTTATAATATTAATAATTTAGCTGACACCTAAATGGGGGCAATAAATTAAAAAAAAAAATTAATTGATTAATATCGAAAAATCTTTAAAAATAAAAGCTAATATAAAATTGTGAAATGGTTACCTAGGGAGTCCGATGCATGTAGTATGATAGCCCACCACACCAGATTTTTGAGACCAAAAACGTGTATTTCCTTTAAAAAATCGATTTTTTTTACGATCGCAATATTTTCTCACTATATCTATATCTACTATTATTAATCTCACGTGTTATTGCGCACAATGTTTCATCACGTTTTTATCTTTTTCTTTCGATGGAAATGTATGAATGTTATTTGTTAATGAGCATACATTTCTATTTTTTGTATTTGTTTTGTTAATTGTTTGTTGCTTTGTGTAATGTAATTTATAAATGTATTGATGTTTGATTGGACCTAGCCACCGAGGACTTGTGTCTCTAAGCACGTGGCAAATAAATTTATTTATTTATTTATTTATTTAAATGAGCTAATCTTGTATATATCTATGTAAATTTTTTCTAGCAAACGGCTCTAACGATTTTGATGATATTTGGGGGATTTAGAAATTCAGCGAAAATTCGATTGCGCTAGGTCTCATCTTTGGGAAAATATATTTAGGGTGTTTATATTTGGTGGGGCCTATTTTTTACAAATGATCCTATATTTAGGTCTTGTAAGCTATGAAAGGTCTCTATTATAGACTCTTCTTGTCCATTAAAATAAAATCAACTCTCGGACTCCAGATATTATTACAAATATAGGTAAGAGAAAGTAAAAAACAAGGACCTTTTCATATTCTGCCAAATGTTGACAAAAATAATTTATGAAAGAAATTGTATTCTGATTTAATTAAAAAAATAATTACCTGATAGCTAAATCAGCTCGGGCTGAAAGAGCTCTGCGATAAGGACCACATGACCCAAAAAGTGCCCGTCTTTGAGCTCGTTTCTGTCTCATTGAAACATGAATGGCAGCAATAGGATGTAAAAATTCAAGAGGACCTTCTCCATCTTCTTGATCGTCACTTTCTTGATTTGTTGATGATGTTGTGTTTGTAGCTGGTTCCATTGGGGAAATAGAATTATTTGAGTTTGTAGCTGGAATAACAATCACTGATTTTGTTTCAACATTTCCTGCTTTTCTTCCAAAATTTTCTAATGATTGATCTAGTTTTGATGCCGTATCGGTAATGTTGCCAGCTATTTGAACGATTTATCCAAGATTAATAGGTTGAGAAAATATTTTGTTTAACAAATTGCACTTACTTTGAGATTTTGAATTTTGAACTTTCTTTTCTTTTTTGGGTTGTCGATATTTTTGTATTAATTTTTGTACAAATGCTTCCCCAGCATATTGATGTGAAATTCCAATTCTTGCAAGAACTCGAGCAGTATCCCAACGACCCTGGGTAGTTCTTTCTGTTTGTCTTGGCCTCGATTCTGCTACAAGACTTGCCCAATCGACACCTAGAGCATCTCCAATTCCTGAAACAATATGAAATATAAACAATTATTGTGGGAATAAGAGAAACAATTTATATAAATTAATAATTTCTAGAAGGGCCGGAAAGCAGCCAGGCTTCCCGTCTTTCTAAAAATTCACTTCTCACTTATTCAGTAATAATAAATTAATCTGAATTTGAAGAAGATCCTCCAAGGACGGAGGAATTTGTAAATTGAAGAATACAACATCTATTATAATTTATAATAAATTATACAAATCCACTGATTCCAACATACAAAAATTATACATTTCTTGAGATTAGATATACTAATTTACTATCAATTATAAAATTGTTTCAAAATTAAAATATTAATAATTAATAAAAATAAATAATAATAATTAAATGTTAATAATTTAAATGAAAAATACCAGTTTTAGATTCTTCTTCTAATTCTTCATCAGATATTTCTTCAAAGTCGAGATTATCCATTGTTTCGTCATCTTGACGATCTTCAATTCGAGATGAAAGAAAAACTCTAAAAAAATTATTTAAACTCGAGTTAAAATTATAGTGGAAATATAAAAGTTAGGAGGCTCTGACTTTATTATAGAAAAATTTTACCTTGTTTCAAGCCCGTCTTTACTATTTTCTTGACCAAGAAGTGAGGTTTTCTCCCCTTTTTCATGATCACTTGTTTCAGGTTCTCCTGTATCCGGAATGATCATTTCCTGAAAAAATTTTTTTAATAGTGAATATCTTTTTTAATGATGAAATAGTATATTTGATATGAGGATAAAAATATTCTTTAATTCACATACTAATTTGAACAAATAAAAAATGTAACTAAATCATAAGCATATCAGAGTAATGTCTCAAATAAAATTTAGTTCTTTTTTATTTTTATATTATTAATTTATAATAAAAGTAACCATTTATAGAAATTTTCCAGAATAATGGCCTTAAGCCTCATTTCTTCATCTTTTCACCGTGACAGATCAACATATATATTTAATAAAAAAAAATTCGATATTTGTGAAATCAAGTAATTCTTAAGTATCACTTGCAGTTAATTTTAAATCCAAATGAGCACTCAAAATTTAACTTTAAAATTGATTGCAAGTTGAAATTATAACTATTCCATAAGAAAAGAATATCCAAATATAGTCCTTGGCTCAAAAATTTTGTTCCATCTAAAACTTTCTTCTATAGTAAAGATTTATATTGTTTGGAATATATAGTATATAATTAAATGGTTTTGAGACAGTACATTAGAGATTTTCATGCAGACATGCATTCGAGGATTAAAACAACGAAGGGTTGGGATTAAGAAGGGCACGAGGGAGAGGGCTTACAGGACTCTCTTCAACTAGAAGACGGCGGATGATCGGCGAGGGGGATCTGCTCCGGGACTGAGCCACTGGGGTGGCTTCCGGCTGGCATGCCGGCCCGGTTAACTCTTCTACCTGCAGATAGGGCGCCATAAATCATCACACAGTCCATAAACTCAAGAGAAAATTGTTTCAATTTAAAAGGGGCTTTTTTAATCAATAAAAATAATTCCTAAATTTTAGATTTTATACAATTAAAGATTCTGTAAATAATATTTTAAATTAAAAAAATTTATTATATATTCATTAATTAGTAAATAAATGTACTTATTTGCCAACATTTCAAATATCAATCATGTTCATCAAAAGGACAAATGGGTGCCAAAATGTCGGGTCCAATGATAACACAATAATGATTCACCAAAATATGTCTTTTTTAAATCAACAGTCCCGGCGCATTTTGACACCATTTTTATCGTAGTATGAACACAATAGGTGGTTGGATTACCAGAAAATGAAATAAGTTTTAATTTACCCTTTTGGTAGCCTCTTAGCTATTTTTTTTTGAAAATATTTTACAAAGTCATTATCATCTTTATCAGCACAATTAATCATTGAAAGATGTCTTATTGAAAAAATTCCGATTTCTAAATCATATATTATTTGTTTTATTTTATTATTTTTATTATAAATTGAAAAAAGAATAAATTTTAAACTTATAAAATAACTTTTTTTGAAGTTTTAGAATATAAATTTTTTTTATACTTACGGAATCTTCACGGTTAAGAATTTCATCAGCATCATCATCAGATATATCACTAAGATCCTCTTCAAGAGGGGGCGGAGGTGGGTGATTTGGAGGTGGAGGCGGTGGAGGGGTTGATGTTTCTTCCATTAGACAGGGACGTTTTCCAACTGGAATATCTTGGATATTTTCTGTATCAATAGTTGGAATACTGACTAAAGGTGAAATGTTTGATGGTGAAGGCTCCCTGGGTCTTTTTCCCAGTAAGGATTCCCTTTCTCCAATCACATCTATAGACTTCTTGATGGAAGATTCTTCTAAAAATATTATTTTAACAAAATAATTTATAAATATTTTTTAACTATATTTTATTTTAAAAAATAATAAGATTTTCAGTCATATAAAGAATTCAAACAAAATATGCCCCTGCAAATATGCTCCACCTTCAAGTATCATTATTGCTCAACAGATTCAATAAATCCATCTAAATGCAGCCCTTAACTTAAAAAGAATGAATTTTTCCGTTCTATGGAAGAAATACCAGTATAGCAGAAACACAGACCTGCTTTTTCTCTTTCGGCGTTACAACTAATCTTTTTTAGCCAATCTCGAATTATAGAGCAAGGAAAGAAGGCTTTTTGCATGAATTCAACCCGGGACTGAGTAGATTCTTTCTCGATTAGAATATCCTCCAAAAGAGTAGAATGAAGGATAATTCTAATAAAATCTTATGATTTTTTCATGAATTATTTGTTTTATAAAAAAGTGGCTAAATGTTAAAATATTGATTTAAGAAAATTTCTAATTACCTTCAAAGCTATCTTTAAGACATAAATCATCATTGTCTTCTATGGGCTTTTTTATTCTGAAAAAATGAATAAATAATAATAAACAAATAGTAAAATGTAATATAATATACTTTATATTAGACAAATATAAATTTATAGTATAAATTTGATGGAATTTCTTAAAAAAATTTTTATTTATATAGAATTTTTCTTTACTATCAAATGATAAAGTAAAATTTCTCTCTTTTATAAATTTAATTGAAAAAGTAAATGTATAAAACTTTTCATACATGTTATCTAGAAGTCCAGGAGGATCCAAAACTTTAAGCTCTCTTAATGTAGGTGTTGGTAAAAGTCCTGGTGAGGGATGAACATTGTCATCTCTATGATTCAAAGGTGGAAGAAGTCTTGAAGGGCCAACTAGCGAAGTCAAAGGAGGTTGAGTTCGATTATCTTCCCAATCGTCAGAAACTCTCCAGCCATTATTACCGCCTGCCCAATCACTAGGAAGTGGTCCAGAATTGGGTGGAGGAGGAGGTGGTGGTTGCTGAGATGAATGAAGATAAGACCATTCATCTTCCAATCCTCTAGGAGAATCCGTTCCCGCCGAAAGTCCTTCATTTCGATCCCAATCAGGAGGTCCACGACTAAAAAAACGAAAAATTATTAAATGATATAAACTTGTCGAAACTTTTTTTTTTAATTTTTAATAATTATTACTATTAGCCAGGAACCCCATAGGTTATCCATTTCATATGATAAAAGATAATCATATCAAAATCATCTCTTGTCACTTCAGAAATAGTTATTTTACTTAATATATAAAATTGTAACTAATAACTGGAGACGCTACCTCAGTTTAGACCATTTAACGTACAATAATGTATTTTTGAATTTATATTTCGTTTATTACATTAACGCGGAAAAAAGGCTCATTTTTTCTATATTACAATTTTAAGGGGGCGAATTGTTAGCCCGGCGAAGGAAATATTTGATTCTGACAATCGAAAATTTTAATAATAAAATAGATATATATTGTAATAATATTTTACCGTCCTCGCCCATCCCATTCTCTTCTTGAATCACCATAATCTCGAGCATTTGGATCCCAATCTCGGCTTCCTTTTCCAGGTGCTGTGTCATGTCGACGATCTCGAGATGATGTTGAAGATTGTGGAGGTGGCTCACGATCTCGATCATCTCCTCCAACACGACTTTCAGGCCAAGGATCTCGAGGCCCTCTCAGCGGTTCTAGACTGCTTCGAGCATCCCGTCGCCTGGTCGTCGAAACACGAGTGTAATTTAATCTATTTGAACATTTTTATATTTTATTCTTGTAATTATCATTATGGGAGATTTTTAAATTTTAATAAAGACTTTCTTAAATTATTAAACATATGCGGTTTTGATTTAATAACAATGAAATCTATTAATTAAGGTAGTGTTTCTCAATGTGTGGGGCGCGAAGACTTGAAAAAAGACAAAAAATAATTCGAAAAAAAAAAAAAAAAACTAATTATTGAAACCAAAGTAAGAAATGATACTTTTTGTTAAAAAAAATTAGTTTAAAAATTCAACTCTAAAAAAATGTAAGATAAATAAAAAAAAGGTCAAAACCCCTCACTAAAGCAAAGATATATCCTTTTTCAAATTAGAAAGAACTTTGGTTTATCTTTTCATAATTATTTGGTCAAATTATAAGATTTTGTCTAGTCTAGGGTTTCTCAAACGATGAGTGAAGTCTCCTTACTCGATTCTTTAAGCTCTCTTAATGTTCGAAAGAAAAGCTAAGAGAACATTAAATTAATTAATCAAAAAGCAAGAGCTCGAGTAACGGGACTTAGCAATGCAGAGTCTGAGCCTGGAAGAGATCATTTAGGGAGCGCGAATGAAAAATAGAAATGGTGAATTAAAGATTAAACATTTTTACCTAGGACGATCATCATTATAACGACGTTCAGGAATATCGCGTAGATCTTCTCGGATAGGCAAAGGATCATCATAGCGAGATGAACGTTCTAAATTGTCTGTGTATCGGACTCGGTCGTCACGCACTTATAAAAAAAATATTTCAAAGATTTTATAAATATTTTATAAACTCATATTTATAATTATTTTACTAAAGTTTAATACCTCGACGGGATTCATAATTTCCATCATCAGGTGGTATTCTTCTTGAATCAGAATCTCTGTTTCGAGGCGGATAATCTCTTTCATTATGTATATCTCTATCACGATCTCTATCTCTCTCTCTATCTCTCTCACGATCGCGATCTCTATCTCTATCACGTTCGTTTCTATCATTAGTTCGATTATCGAGATCAGAACCACGATCGATATCGAGTCCATAACCGCGTCGATCATTGTTTCGATCCAAAAGAGGTCGATCCAAAGGAACTACTCTTTCACCTCTTCCTCTTCCACGATCTCTATCGCGATCTCGATCTCGTGATTTATCCGAACATACTGATCCCCCTGATTTGTCTCGTGGATCTCGTGTCATTAAAGACAATAAAGATGGTAATTCCTTTTCTCGATCTCTAGGTGGACGCCGGTCAATAGGATCATCACGTTCACGGTTGGAACGATCTCTAACTCCAAGTTTCATATCTTCATGCTCTCGACCTAGAATATGAATAAAAATGGGTAAATTAAAAATAAAGGGAAAAATCGTCGGTCTATCTATTCAAAAGATATTGAATAATGTTTCATTAATAATTCTTTTAAATTTTAAGATTAAATAGAAAGAAAAAATAAAAATGCAAAAAAGTAAGGAAAATTACAGATTCATTTAAAACTAAATAAGTGACATAGATAAACTGATCAACCAAAACATTATAGAGTAATGCCTACATGGTCACCTGTGAAAAATAGTCATGTTAAAATTAAATTTTAAGTTAAGATTTTTCTTTCAAAATATATGCCATTTAAAATGTAATTGGTTTTGTAAATAATTTTGTAAAATTATTTAAAGAAAATGTATTGTTCTAAGACTTTTTGAAGAAGCACCTATATTAAGGTTAACTTGTCAAAGTTCTTACGTATAGAATAATTGCCAGAAGTCATTTACTAAGCCTCATATGTATATAATTGTAAAAGTTGTTGATTTATGCGACTTGGACAAAGACCAAATGGTAATAGCATGGCAGCTTAGAATGAATCTAGTATGCAAACTCCAGAGCTTATTAGAGCTGCACTATCTAAATAATAAGAAAGAAGAAACTGGAAGACAATGATCTCTCATGCTTCATCAAAGAAATTCGGTGTCGAACGCTTTTCCTCTGGGCGAAGGAAAAAAGTTAGTTGCCTGTTGCTCAACTGACAAGTGAATCAAGGCAAGACAAATTACAAATGTTCTTGAGTACATAGTTAACTTTAAAACTCCACAGCAGCCTTATATCAGGTGGTCATAATGTTTTGGGTGCTCCTTTATCTCTGATTTGGATTTCAAGATAAGAACTAGGGTTCTACAAATTTTATATCTAAATAAAATAAAAAAAAAAAAAAAAAAACATGCAGTAATTTACTACCTTACTTGTTATTTTATAATTTTTTCTTTTATAATTAAGTTTTTGAGAATCTCTTATAACCTTCCGAAGTAGAACAATCCTTTTTTTTTTGATTTTAAGAATGCATTTATTGAAAGTTATCAATTTTTAAAATTTTTTGTTAGATCGGATAATAAAGAAACATTTTTACAATCAAATAAATAATTAAATTAATGTGATGTTAATTAAATTAAAATTTCAATTTGGCAAATCTTGATATACATTTTATTTGCTTATGTAGTAATATAGTGATTAATAAAATATAATATTAATGATCTACCATGATAAGAAGACAATCTCTCAAAGCCCCCCGATGATTTACCGCTAGTCCATGCAACAGTTTCTTCATTCCTTCGACTATTGTTTCCCTTTCGATCTGGAGGAGTACGAATTCCACTTGATTTATTTTCAAGTGCCAGACCTGGCCGACCTCCAGGTCGAGATTTTGGGGAATTGATTCTAAAATAAAAATAATAATTAAAAAAAAAATCGGGAGTGGCCTCTTCTTAACACTCTCGTATATCTCACACAGATATATGTGTGTTACCAGGATTTTTAGAGACTTTTCAGGTAAAATACCACTTCCGGTTGTTGGAAATTTTAACAGTAGTCTCTGTTAGTTTTGACACAATGAACGTATACATCATTAACTCGAAATCATATTTGAGTTATCATTATTTTTAGAAAAAAGTTTCAGTTAAAGTACCACTTCCGGTTGCCAAAAATAGCCCAAAAGTTGATAGAGATCTACGATTTTGCCGAAATGCATATATGTAAAATTTGGTTGCTATAAAGCGTGCTCGAGTTATCGTCGTGTTAACAATAATACACATAGATATATTCGAAAAATGGTATTTTCGGACTTTGAAAACCTCAAGAACAATCAAAATTTTGAGATTTAATTTTTGGAAGATTACAATACTTTCCTAATACTATGTATACGAGAAAGTAAAAATATGTAAAATTTTAAATTACTAATAAGGAAATTGAGATAGCCTATTTTTTCTAATTATTAGATTAAATATTAAATTAAACAGAAGAGATGAAACGCATTTAAGGAATTTCTCCAGTCAGAATCTCGAGTCCGCTTCGTTGTATCATGTTTTTTCAAAAAAATTCGATTCCAGTGATGAAAATCCCGTTTTTAGTGCTTTTCATGTAAAATAAGATTTCTCTGAAAATTTTTTCAAATCAGATTTTCTGAAAAATAAATATCTTTCAGATGAGAAATATTATAGTATAAAACTTCGATTTTCATTAGAATTTATGGTTTAAAAAAAAAAAAGTGCGCAATCAAAATTATTTGGGTCCTTGGCCTGTTCCAAACTTGAGGTTCAGAATTTTGGATTGGTAGACATGTGTAAATTAGTTTCTTACCTATAGGCTTTTGGTTTTTGAACATCTGGAGAATCTTTTTTCCTTGGATCTCTAGGTCGAATATCTCTTCGTGGAGAAGAGTGTTCTTTTGTCTTTAATTTAGGAGACCGACTTCTTCCTCTATCTTTCTCTTTATCTCGTTCTCTATCTTTATCCCTATCCCTATCCTTCTCTCTTTCACGATCTCGATCTTTTTCTCTATCTCTTTCCCGTTCTTTCTCTCTCTCCCTATCCTTTTCTCTTTCACGTTCTTTTTCTCTTTCTCTTTCTTTGTCCCTATCTCTATCTCGATCTTTTTCTCGGTCTCGTTCCTTTTCTTTTTCTCTCTCCCTATCTCGTGATCTTGGTGAAGAGCTTCGATTTCTTCTTTCTTTTCTATCAAGAGATTGAGATCTATTTAAAGGTGAATGATTTCTTCTTGAATCTAAAAAAGAAATAAAATGTTAATTTTATGATACATTTAATAATTAATAACCTTTTCATAAATAGATTAAATAAATTATGGCATTTTTCTTGACATTAAAGAACATTTTTTTTATTAAGTTATTCATAAGGCTATCTATGTCTATCTAATTTAAGTTTAAAAATTTTAGAAGCCGGAATTAGATTCCAATATCTAATCTAATATTTTTAGGAAAAAAGGGAATAGTGTGATGTTTTTGATAGAGTATTCTTATCGAAACAATGTCGAAAAGTGAAGACCAAATTAAATACAAATATCTTAATGCACTATTTAGAAAGGCAGTTAAGAGTTTACTCTGTTTAGGATGATCTTTCAATTTAGATGCCACCTTTTTGAAGTGCGGACCAGTCTCTTTAGTTTCAGCAAATAGAGGCTCAAAAGTAACAAGCGATATTACTAAGAACATAAAAAAAAAATAAATAATCGTGTCAAGCCTCAACTGTAGTAGAGTTTGGATATCTTCCAAACTACTCGAGTTTAAAGAAGGCTATAATCCAGAATTCTACCGATTGTGATGAGCGGGGGGTTAGGAAACTCCTCCGGAGTTGAGTTGGGAGATAGGAAGGACTCTCAATTTCTTAGGAACAATAAGACATTAGCTTGCTGAGATATCAAAAGATATTTTGAAACAACTTTGGATGCAAAGATTTCCAGTGTCCACCCAAGCAGCAAATTAGTGAAGAAGAGTTAGAAAAATTAAGCGAGATGGCTGATAAAATTGCCGATGTTGCAGAATCTACTATATCTGCTTGTTCTTCTGAACCTAAAATAAATGATTCATATTTGAGGGAAGAGAGTTACGTAAGGTGTTAATATCCCTGAAAACTAAGTATAGGACTCCCTTATGTAGGAGGTGTTTGTCTACAAGTAGGACTCCCACTTCTTTTAAGTGTTTTTCTTCGGGAAGTCTATCCCCTCGGTCCTTTTATAACAAAGTTGTTTGTTGATATCATGAAAATTTCTGCGAGAACGATGTCGCTCTCCCTGCAATTATCATTCTGAAAACTAATGAGGCATACAGGCAGTCTGTACTTGCCATAGTAAACTTTGCCACATTTTTTTTTTGATTAAGGTTCGCTTTCTCATAGATAGTGAAATTGATGTGTCACTCATTACTCCAAGGGTAGTGATCGCAATAATCTGATTTTTCGACATCTCTTCGCTGCTAATTCTCCAAAATGTATAAGGTATAAGGTCATCGAACACTAGTTTTGGATTTAGGCTGGGATCGTTGCTTCACATATCAATTTCTGATAGCCGACAATGCAATTAGGATATATATATATATATATATATAGGGAATTAGATTTCCTAATGCATTTAGGTCTAATTATTGATCTTATTGGTAAACATATAATAAAGCATTAGGACAATCCAAACTATTTACTTGCGGAAATGCCGCCCATCTATCTTTAAGTAGAAGGGAGAATTGATCCCAATATATATATATATATATATATATATATATGTTCTGGAAGGTTTCCGCGGTTGGTTGTATGTGGAATAATGTTTTC
>JAAAKE020100899.1:0-18457 GCA_010014785.2 Anisolabis maritima
CTCTCTCCTTTTTTCTTTTCTTTTTTTTTTTTTTTTTTTTTTTTTTTTTTTTATTTTTTTTTTTTTTTTTTTTTTTTTTTTTGGGGGGGGGGGGGGGGGGGGGGGGGGGAGAATCATTTTTATACTTAAATAAAGTCATGTTTTATGAGCTTGATAAAAAAAAGGTTTTTTTTTTTATTACAATTTGTAGTTTAGTAATAATAGTATTTTTAAAAATAGTAGAGTAATAAAAAAAATTCTCTTATTTTTAATTTTACGGCGTTTTTTTATTTTTTAGGATTTTATTTGATGGGAGCAAAAGCCATTACTACATTCAATAACCAATAGATAAATATACCATTATTCTTAGTGCAATGCACGGAGGTTTTTTTTTTAGTCATTTAGACTCTGTCTATATGTTATTATAATATTTAAATCATATAATACTAGCTAATATAATTTTTATTGTTCGAGACTCTGATTTTTTGAACGTGAAGAGAGACCTCTACCTCTGCTCTAAGGGGCATGTTGTATTATGAAAAAATCATCAAAAAAATAAAAGACATGGCAACAAATAATGAAGCGGCCATAATTATTAATATATTAATCCACTTAGGGATTTGATATTTAAAGTTGTAGATGTTAATAATGCCAACCAGGGCCGTCGCGTGAGGGTGGCAAAGTTGTGACCAGCATAAAGGCGCCTGATTATAGGGGGCGCCAAAATATAATACTAGTATTTTTTTAGGAATCCGAACCCACACTCCTTGGCTTTGAAGGGTATCAATTTGCAATGTCAATATCTTTAATCTCTTGGCCACCGTAGGAGGGGGAAGGGAGACTGTGAATTTTGAATAGAGTGTGGAATTAAAATTTTATTGTTGTTAAAGTGAATCTATTTTTGTATTTATTGTTTTTATTTTTAAGTTTTTTTCCATCTGGCTAAATGGCTTAAGTCACCAGCTAAAAATAAAAAAAAAAAAAAAAGGACTCAGAGTAAAAAATTCAATCATCTTATACCGTGTAGGTGTGAAAGAGAAATTTTTTTTTTGGATATCGAAGCAATGGACCTAGAACGACCAGTGGTCAAATCCAACCAGGAAGAACAGGAGTGGGGACTTTAAAAGGTTGCGAGTTTAAGTCTCTTGTATTGCGGACCAACGTCATTTTTGGAGGAATGATGGATTCTAATTCGACCAGAGACTTGTCTCCGCTTTTGAATTCCGTTAAGGGAAGAGAGACTCTCATAGTCACATATTGGAAGATTCATTTATTATGATTTTAAAAATGGAAAAGGTTTCCAATTTTTTTGTAATCTAATTTCAGCTTAAATAAAAATTATCATTTTGCTGGTCTCATCAGATTTTTTTCTTTTTTTTTTTTTAATAATTATTCCCTGTTTGCAATTTCCTGTTTTTATTATGAAGATCATCCGACAACGACGACAACTTTGCTCTCTCTCTCTCTCTCTCTCTCTCACACTTTCTCTTCTTTCCGTTAATGAATGGCTGATTTCTGTAAAGAGCAGCAGCAGCAGTAATCAATATTTTGTAATTTCGTGTTCCAACCATTCCAATTAATAATTTAATTTGGAATTCTGGGCGAAAGACCCCTTTCTAATTAACAAACAGGAGGGGCAGGATCTCGGAAGACGGACGGGAAGCTTCGTACTTTCTTAATCACTAATTGTATTCTATGATTTAAAATAAATTTGTAATTACTTTAAATAATAAGTTAATCCAACATGATGCAGATGGATGGAAAGAAATAATAATAGAATAAAATAAATAATTACAAGGGAGGTGGGGGTCAGAAGGGAGTCGACGTTGTAAACCCATCATCGTATCAAAGGTGAAGTTTGTGTTTTATATTTATTTTTGGTGATATCAGAGCGGCCTTAGAATGGCTTAGACGACAAAAAAAAAAAAAAAAAAAAAAAACGGCGACAAAGACCTTAGTAAAAAATTGGAGCATATATTGAAAGCTAACTAATATAGCTATATGAATTAATTAAATAAAAATATGGTAAATAAGTCCAGAAGGCTTTTGTTTGAATTCTATACAGGTGTATATAGTAAAAATTGATATGTATTGTAATATGTAAGTTTTTTTTTTTTAAACTTTTTCGGCATTTAGACTCCCTCCATTTTTATTTAAATCATTTGGTATCCAATATAAATTAAATAAATTTTTTTTCGCTTTGGACGGGAGGCGAAACCTCTACCTCTGCACAAAGGGACAGAGCTATGTAAGTTACATTGTATATATAGTACCTGGCTGAATGGCTAAGTCAACAGTCCAAAATAAAAGTCAAGTAGGCTCTGGAATGTAACATGGATCAGAGAGTCCCTCTCCTTCCTTCCTAACACACACGTAATGGATGATGTACTCTTCGCCAGGCGTAGGTGCTGAGTGTTAGAAATAAATATACAAAAAGTAGCTGGAATCCAATTAAAAAACTTTTTTTTCAGGTCACGTGTCTTGCAATCGTAACTATTAACGTAATCTCGACTCCAGGAGCCAGCCAGCACTCTCTTCGCTACCCTTACCGGGTGGGTGTCGCCTGCTCAAAAATTAAAATTGATTTCCTTTTATTTCGTATTCTCACTATGAGAAACGTTTCCGGTATCTACATTGGCAATTCAAATCGTTGGGTAAATAAAGATGGAGGAGCTCCTTTGAGTTACCATATACTCGCATATAGGAGAAACTAAAATAAACATTTCGAATTATCAGTGATTTGAGATCTTTTGATCTTCAATTTAGTCGAACAGCAGCAGTGTAAATATTGCACGTGTTTGTTTGTTTGTTTGTTTGAATAACAACAAATCATAGGAATTTGAATTGATCTATTTTTAGCATCTCATCGTTAAAATTCACTCCTCTCGTTATGACTAAAAAGGCCACTCCAGGTCCAATAATAGAGCGATTCCTCATTGCGTGAAGACTACGCCAGCCCCTGGGCGTAGAGGGCAAAATTTCCAAGTCACAAAAAATGCTATCCCTTTACGAGCTCGTAAACAAAAGAAAGAAATTTTGAATCCAAAAATAAGCATTATTGTTTGAAGAACTGGCAACGTCTTCCAAATGAACAATTTGATGTGAGAAAATAATATAATAGAAATTAATTCCATTTCCAGAAAAGATGAACAAATAAAAATTAGCAGAGTTATTCTCTTATTAAATGCTAATCCATCCATATTTAAATTATTATAGCAACGCTTGTGAGAAGGGTAAAAAAAAAACATTTTTTTATTCTACTAATCAACTATAAAGACTTAAATGTTCGTTGGTATTTGAAAAAAGGGACAGCCAAAGGATGAAATAAAAAACAAATTTTATTTCTTCTTATCGTCCACGTTTCGGGATGCTCATCACGCCCTTCTTCAGGAGGAATAAGTGGTCAACAGATGCAATGTAACAATGTATTTTATATAATGTTTGTATGCATGCAAGAGATATTTTTTTCTAAATGATGTCATTCTAAGAAGGGCTATATCCTTAATAAAAAATTAGCCAAATGGGGCTTAGGCTTCTATTGAAGGAGATTTCATATAAAGGCAACGCCCCACCCCCCCATGCAACAATTGAAAATATTCCCGAGTCTTTTTATTTATTTATTTATTATTTTTTTTAGGGAATAAGTAGATACCTTAAACCAGGCTATGAATTATTTAGAAACAAAATCGACTCACATATTTATATAGCAATTTCAAAAATTCCCTTCCTACTTTTATTCCCCATTGGGAACGTTTTTTTTTTTCATTTCTAAAGAGGAAAAGAAACAATGAGATGACAATTTAGTTAAATTTTTTTTACTAGGCTATAAATGGAATTACTGCCAGCAAATCCGACCGATCCCTTGACCGTTATAATTAGGGGAAGGCGAGAACGTGTTTGTTTGATGTGGAGGAGACACGATCCCGGAAACGTGTCTCGAAACCCTAACGTCCAGGTCGCCCTTAGGGCTTTTGGAAATGTTTCTAAAGATTAAAACAAATGGGATTTGTGAATAATCAGGTTCAAATGAAAGATAAAAAAATTTATTCATAGAAAAAAAGACAAAATAAAATTTCAAATTAATATTAAAGAAAAAAAAAAAAAAAAATGCCTATTTTTGCACTTTTGCCCTGCTGGTATTTTTAATTTTTAGAATTTTCTTCTTAATTTTAAACCATTGTACTATTGCATTAAAAAAAAAAAAAAAAAACTGGTTCAAATAAACCTTATCGTAAATTCTAGCAAAAACAAACTTTTATGCTAGAAGAGTTATTGCTGAAAATTCCGATATTTTAACTCATTTTTCTGTTTTGGTATATGTTCCCCGGAAAAATTAGACTCCAATATTTTCATAAAATAAATAGATCAATTGGTAAAATTAAAATTGTGTTACACCAAGCGTTTGGAAAAATAGGGGGGGGGGGGCAACATAACCCTTATTTTAGGCCTTTGTAGCCTGTTAACTAATGGGCTTAGAAAAAAAAGGTTTCAAATTATATCTTCTCATCAAAAAAGCATTCACAACAAACATTTTGGTCATTTGAGTTCATACTGAATGTATATGTACAAATATTGTATGAATATTTTTCTCTATTATCTAATGTAACAATACTTGATGCGGGCATTATTAAAATAAAAGCCGAAACTAATATCGTGGTGGCTGCCCGCTCCTTCCTCTCCAATACAGCCACCTTATCACTTCATATAGAAAAACGATAATAACTATCTTTACTCTCATGGTTAAGGTGGTATTCGAAAAAAAGAGAGTTTTTTGATATGACGGCGACCACGGAATCGAAATCATCCCAAACTCAAACATAAAAAAATAAAAAAGACCCGCAAGACGATCCTGAGTTTGGACTCTCTAAGGGTTACTTGAATAGTTCAAAAACGATACTACGTGGGATAAAAGGCCTTTGATGATGCAAACAAAATAAATATTCCTTTTGTTATTACTTTTAGAAATTTGAAAAAATATACTGCCATTATAGTTAGCCTACAACGGACAAGGATGTGACCCTCAGGCCAAGAAGCCTCTCCATAAATTTTGCATTTTATATCGGATGTCAAATTGAAACCCGACACCTTCCATGGTCCATTGGATACTTGAATTTTTTTGTCCCGAGTTCATCTTATCAGATTTCTCTCTGATTCTGGAATTTTCTTAAATTTTCATCAAAGTCAGAAGAATAACGATCAATTTCAATAAAAATAGATGAAAAAAATTCATGATTAGAATATATATAATATTAAATAGAAGTCTCTCCCAGAAGAAACTTCGATTAAAGATGAATGCATCCGAAACGTGCTCTTTTTTTTTTTTTTTTACAAAGGACTAGAGTTTGTCTTCCTGCGCCTATTTCCTCTTCGTCATTAGGATTCAAACAAAATATTCATTCAAATTTAATTAAATTTGTCCTTTAGAGATATTAAAAAAAAAAAAAAAGAAACCTTTTATTTGTATCAATACTTCATAAACAATTAAAATCAAATATGAAGTTTAACCAACCAACTGACAAGGGGAGGGGCTTAGGGAACAATCCCACCCCCATTCATCTACTAAAAGCAATTATTATGAAAATAATGATGATGATGAAATTCATTTGAAACAATTGAGCAAATAAAATATAATTCTAATCAAATTAAATATCTAAAAATAAATTAACGAAGGTAACGAGGTTGCAACACTTTCCCCATCTTTTTAACAATCGATAATCAAATCCTCTGCGATAGAACCCTATCGAGTATGCAAATCAAGTTAATTTTTGGAATAAATTCGCTCCCACTCAACAGATTGTTATAAAAACTGCTGTATATTAATATCTTAATTATTATTAACGAGTATCAAAAGATTTGGTTCAGAATGCTGAAAACATTATAATGCGCGATAAATTTTAGTGAGACTTTTATACCGCCCCTTATTGATCGATTTGGTTAAAATTTTAATAGATTCTTTTTTTTTTTTATTTAAATCTATTTCGGCAACTGAGGCCATTTAGTCTCCGCCCTTATTTATTTAAATTAATTGGTGGTCAATGAAATTTAAATAAATTTTTGTCGCTCAGGACGGGAAGCGAACCACTGACCTTTGGAGCCTTTTAAAGCCAGACCTCTAGCTCTGCACCAAGGGGCAGGGCTAATAGATTCTTTGCCACTCTTAGAGAGAAAAATTTGTTAAGTTTCATTTTTTTCTTATGAGTGGATAAAAAACAAAATAAAAGCCACACACACATATACACATTAAGATTTTTTGTTGTTGTATATTTTTGGAGTCTTTTTCACCTGAAATATAAAGATATTTATAAAAATAGGGGGGGGGGGAGGTGGGGGTATAATTATTTATAATCATAATATCTATTACATAAAGGAATAGGAAGGCAGAATGCAGCAAAAAAAGAGAAGCCGAAAGGGGACAAAATTTATTCGTCCATCTTCAGTCACTTATTGACTTCTTGTGGTGGAGCCAGTTTCGTTTATTTATTTATTTATTTATTTTTAATGTAAATGAGTAAATTCTAAATTCTGACACGAATTTGTTTTGCGGTTCATGGCTTGATATCTAAGGGGTACATCTTCTATTTTAGAATTTCAAAAAGGGATGACTGGAGGGGTTCTGAATAAAACGAAACACTCTTCTTTCTTATTCCTGTTGGATGAATTATTAATTCTGAAGTTGAACTTCCTTTGCTAATTGGGAAAATTTAATATATTTAACATTTAACCCCTAAATGTTTAAATAATTTTATCGTAATTGTGTCTTTTATTAATATATTATATATATAAAGGAAAAGAAAAATCCACCGAATTGTTTACAGGAAAATGAGAAGAGAGGAACAAGCCTGCTCTCTAGCGGTATTTCTCTAATATAGTAACTATCGAATTCCGCTTAGGGATTTTTTCATCGAGGGAGAATATCTTATGATCTTCGGCGAAATTCGCCTAAGTTATCCAATGCTTAACTTTACAGCTCCAGACAGTTCCTTTTTAACGCTCACGAGATAATATCAATTTCGGTTAAAATAACTTAAAAAAAAAAAGTTCGATGTAATTATATATAAATATTCAAAATATTTATTATATTTGTAGTAAAGGTAAAGATGAAAAAGCATGCCAGCTATATTTACTTCTTTTTCTATAACTGAGGCCATTTAGACTCCGTCCTTATTTATTTAAACCATTTGGTAGCCAATATAATTTAAATTGATTTTTGTCGCTTAGGATGGGAAGTGAACCACTGACCGTTGGTACATCTAGCTCTGCTCCAAGGGGCGGGCTTCTTTTATTTCAAAACCAGAATGTCTAGGTGATGTGTGATTCACACATATAATAAGCATACAATGTGAAACTGAATATTGCCTATTAGTCACATAAGATTTCTTTTGACAAATCCCTGGCCTTGAAGATGGTCGCATAACTGACCGAAACGTCGCTCTGAGTTTTTTTTTTTTAAATAAAAGAAATAATTCTAGCTGCCACGCTCTTTCATCTTTATTACATTTCAATCTTCAGCTATTGATCTCATCTAAATTATTTTATTGTTGATATTTTCAATCAATTCATTTTTTCTGTAGCGCCGTAACGCATCCGCATGAGCCGCTACTTTTTAGGACCCTGATTTAAAAAAAAATATATATATCATAACATTTATTTCATATTTTTCTAAAATGTGACGTCGCAATTAAATATTTTTTTAACGGCCTGAGAAACGTTTGTCAAATGAATCCACAGTCATTTTTAAGGAACCTGTTTTTAGGGGGAATAAAATAGTATTAAAAATTTATCTTAAAATACTATAGTTAAATTTCAACATAAACAAAATATTTGTGAATCTAAAAAAATTTAACGATTTTCTATCTGCACTGATTTTTATTTTAAAGATTTTGAGTGTTGATTTAAAAGTGGGTTGAGAAAAGAAAAAATCCAGGGATACCAACCTTTTTTTTTTTTTCGAATTTTCCAAATGAAATCTTCAATTTATTTGTATTTTTTTGTCAATTCTCTTTTATAAATGTATTCAAACGTGGACATGTTTAAACAGATTTTAACTCAAATTAAGGCTAATTTTCATTCGATAGTGATAAGAGATTCATAATATAATCATTTTCCATCACTCAGATGATTAAATTTTAGGTGAAATCCACACTCTCTGTCTGACGTTGCATTGATCAATTCTCCTCTCCTTAAAACAGGAAGGAGAATCGTGACGGGTTGGTTGGTTTCTTGAATCAATCAATGATAAGCCAACGTGAGAGAGAAAGAGAGAGAATTATATCAAAATTTGTAATCATAATAGAGAAATCATATAAAGGATTCGAGAAATGAATTCAGATGAACATCTTCTTAAGAGAGAGAGAGAGAGAGAGAACGAGAACGACTTGCCACAATCATGATATAGTCTTAAAAGGAATTTGAGAGTTAATTATAAAATAACTATAACAAAGAGCTAAGAAGAAAATTAAGAGAAAAAATAGACAACGAAGTTGCAACACTTTCCCCGATCTTTTTGAATTTCTCTGGGAATATGAGATGGCCACTCTACAACCCTTATTGAGTATGCAAGTCATGTCAAGGTCAGTTTTATTGTTTTTGTTTTGTTAAGTTATGTTGACCATTCATTTATTGAATTTAAAATATTATATTGGTTACCAATTAATATAAGTAAATAAGGATGGAGTCTAAATTGTCTCAAATCTCAAAAAAGACAAAAAATTTAATTTAAAAAAGTCAAAGGGATTAAATTTGAAAAAATTCCTTTTTTGTTTGTTTATTATCTTATATCCAATTTTTTTTTCTTTTTTGATTAAGCCGTTTCCACTAATTTGATTGTTACAACAATCAGGGATGAGGACAAACGTTTTAATTATTATTATCACCTTGTTTTAAAAGATTTGATTTAACGGAGAAATTCGGGGTGCATGTGCAAATATTGAGGCGCCTTTTTTTTTATCTGTGGAGCGATTCGCTTTAAATTTTAATATCTTCTTAGACCCTCATAGGCCTATAAATTTTTCCTTTTCCGATGTGTGGTTCTAGAAATATAAACCAAAACGCATACGCACATTATGATTTTGTTTTGGGTCCTTTTGTCTTGAAAAGATGAAAACTTTTCAAGGCATTGTCCCTTTGGTCATTCCTGGAATTCTCATAAGGACTGCAATTGCCTCTAAAACCTTGATTTCGGCTATTATCCAATAATAGAAAAGGTCCCTATTTCACTGCTTAGCTAATTATCTGACAAATCTTATAAGAAATTCTTTTCAGTGTCATCAACGACAATGGAAAATTCCTCCCTCTCTTCAGGTACGCGTTGATGGGCTAATTCATTGTGTGAATTATTATCCGAACCTATAAAAGAAGAAAGCTATTTATTGTTGCGCAATCGTGGTTCCCTTGCCTTAGAGCAGAGTTTCTTAAACTGTGGATCGCGATCCCAATTGGACTCGGTGGACTTGCAGCAGGGGTCGCCAAAAATTTTTGCAATTTTGATGTTTCTTTAACTTGAATGATTTCTAAGAAACGTTAAAAAAAAAAGTATCGAGAATAGGAAAAGTGAAACGGAACAACACTTTGTTTTCTTTGCATATAAATATTTTAAATTATTTTAAAATTTCCTATGTAATTTTTATCATTTCTTTCGGTTGTGCAACATAAGCATAATAAACATATCAGAAGGGACACTCCCATGTTAAAAAGTGGAGGAAACACATTTCAAAAATATTTCCATGCAATGCTTATGGGGTCCCACAAAAAAATTTTCGTAAATATTACGGGGTCCCCACACACCAAAAAGTTTAAGAAACCCTGCCTTAAAGTTTACAATTTCTCATATCAAATGCAATTCCAAATATTGTTAGATTAATATATATATATATATATATATATATATATATCACAGTAACACCAATTAAAAAGGAAAGAAGAAAAACTCTAGATGCACATCGAGATATTTTCCTCCTTACAAAAATATAAAAAAAAAAATTTAGGGCCAGAAATAAAAGGATATAACGATATAAAAGAATGGAAAAGAAGGGCGAGAATCTAAGATGTGAAAAATGAGAAGCTAAAGAAAGAAGAAGAAGAAAAAAAAAGAAGTAAAATAAATAAATGTTAAAATAGTGTATATTTGGATTTAATGAATTTGTTTTTGTTTTTTGTCGTAATTTCATTAAAAAGGAGAAAACAAAAAAAAAAAAAAAAAAATGGAAATACATAAATTTGAAAACCAAAAAGGAAATTACAATCAATCAATAAAACAGATGAGTCTTGAGGAAGGGCGTGACTTGCACCCGAAACGTCAACCGGAAAATTATTTTTCTCTTGGCGACCTTCATCTTTTTAACATTAAATTAATAATACAAAAATTGTTTGGATTTTGTTAAAAAAAAAAAAAAAACAAACAAACAAATGCATTTGCATACAAATAATTTCGATTGAATTTAGTTTGTTGCTTAAGTCCAATTGTATTGTTTATTTTAATATGATATGAATGATATACTCAATTGTAATTTAAAACACGACGATATCAACATTAAATTAATTGAATGAACTTTTGAATAGCCAAATTACAATTACTTGTTCTATATATATGCCTAGAGAAGAAGGGGAAGTCAAATTCATCTAAACTTGTCTTCTTCAATTCAATTCATATCAAAAGTTGATTCCATAAAATGAAAACTTGAATTTCTAATTCTAATAATGTTGATGACTTGGGCTCTTCTTCTTCTCATCTCTATGGCGGATGGATTAATTACTCCCGATTTTTAACGTAGAGGAGAGAGAGAGAGAGAGAGAGAGAGAGAGAGAGCCAAGTTTCCTGGTGCAAAAATTAATTTGCCGCCCTTTTTTAAGCGATTAAAAAAAAATTTTTTTTACCAAAAATTAAAAAAAAATATATATATGTTACTTTTATGAGATATCCTGTCCTGGAAAAAAAATAAATAGCCGTTATAAAATGAATAAAATATAAGACCCTGGTCACATTTGAAAATAACGTAAGACGAAGGAATAAAATGGAATTAAGTACACGTGTCTTATTAAATAATCTTCAACATCTATTTGATGTGCAAAAAATTCCAGCTGGCAACTGAGATCATCCACCAGTGCCAATACGGCAAGGCCAAGGTGGATTGGAGGCCTCCGAGAAACAATCCATCATTCTCAACGAAATACATGTAAATTTAAAAGTCCAAATGGCCTCCGTTGCTGAAATAATAAAAAAGTTTGTTGTAGATATTATTGAGAAAAATTTTGAGTAAAGAAAAATCCGGATAGGAAACCAATTGAAGCCCGCTTGATTTTCTCCTTTTCACTATGAAATTTATGTCTCAGATCAAGTGGGAGGGAGTAAAGAAACAAAAAAAAAAAAAAAATCATCATCACACATTTTTCCTTATCTTAGCCAAGAGAAAGTTGTGTGATGTAGAACCGTCACACCAGATTTTTTTTAGACTCAAAATATGTATTTCCGTTAAAATTTTGACATCGATTTTTTTTTGCAATCTACTACTTTCTTACTGTTAAAAAAATTTTTTTTTTGAAATTCATTCCATCTGAATGCCAATATCCAAAAAATTATTTTCTAAATTATGTATTAATAAGATTTTTTTTTCTCTCTCTTGTTTTACAGGTTGAGACCTGTCCGCCCTTTGCTTTTGGCTCTGACGCTAGACAAAGCAGGTCTTGGCAGAGAAGCCGTCCCAAGCACTCCGTTCCTACATTCCAGTAAGTATTTCTCTATTTTGTACTTCGATTTATTCATTAAGAGTTGAAATATAGAAATTCGTTATCAAATGCCTCGGAGATTGTGAACTTCGTGAGAGAGAGAGAGCAAAATCATCTTGATTTCTATTATTTAAATATTCAATATCAACTTAATATATGCGATATTAGGATTCTAATTGAATAAAAACAAGAGAAGGAATCCTTTTCGACGTTTCGGTCACCACTCTTTTTCAGGTTTCCTTTTTGCTTTTCCAACATAGAAAATTCGAAACGTTTCGAAAATGGGTGACTCGATTCGATTCTCATATTTAGTTGCAATGTGCTCTCTTCCTCACTCTCATACCCACAATAATCAATTACCCCCTAATAATAACCCAAAGATTAAAAAGGTTCAAATATCGATGAGGAATCCAAGATGGAAGCTTTCATTAAATTTTGAATTTTGATTTCTGTAGACAACGTTTGAATATCCAAAGGTCGAATCTCGTATTTATACTGAAATTACAAATAAAACATTCGATTTTATTGATTTATTCAATACAATTTAATCAACAACAACAACAACAAGATTCGACAAGCAAACTTTATCTTGATCCATGTTTATATTTAGATGATTGATCAGTTTGGGTGGGAATCGAACGTATTTCTTATCATTATATAGGAAAAGTTTCAAATAAATTTAATTCATTCCCTCTCCATCCGATTCTTTCTAATTTCAAGTTTTCTTATCTCCTTTCGATTGCACTTGAAATTCTCGTTAATTCTGACTTTGCTCTTTAATTACTTTTACCGGAGAATGTAATAATTATTCTGTTCTTATTGAGGAGAGAATTTCTTTTTGATACAAAATTTTTTGTATACTCTTTATAAAAATAAAAAATTTTTAACTCTTCGATTTGTTCGTTTATAATTTAAAAAATCTGTCGTGAATAAACAAACGCACAACTTTCTCTTATCTTCTTAGGAAAGGAAAGCTGAGTGATGTGTTATCACATCAAATTTTTTGCGCCCGGCTTTTATCTAAATTCATCTCTTATTAGAACAATGTTCAGCCAATTTAATCAATATCGTTTGAGAAAAAAAAAAAAAAAAAAAAACCCAAAAACGAACAAGAGTAAAGTGTAAATAAATTTCAAAGATCTTCTAATAAATAATTAATTTATGAATTCTAATCACAATCGTTCTAGAAAAAACTTAAAAAGTACATCGGTAATGTACTAGTGCTCTCTGTCCGATTTTATTGAAAAGCTTCGCGATGCAATGGACGGGAGGGTTCCTAGCTTAAATATAAAATTTCAGCCGCAAGCCTCTTTTTGTTTTTGAGATATCTTGTTCACACACCATTTTTTTACGGGAACTTCAAAACGTGTATTTTTGTTGCAATCTAGATATAATTTTTTAGATGATCGCAATACTTTCCCAAAGTATCTAATTTTTGTTAAATGTCAAACTCTCTTTTGATTATTATACCATATGGAATTGAATTTTTAAAAGGGGAAAAACTTTTACGCTTTAATAATAAATAAATAAATAGTTTATTCGCCTTGTTACTCTGCGTTCGGTGTCAATTTCTGCAGAATCCATCGTTTCTGTTTTTGTGACAGTCATTCAGAACCCCCCAGGGGAGATGATTCACTTCAGGAAACAGCCAGCCAGACCAATTGGGGATTCCCAGATTTATTTATAACCCCCCCCCCCCCCCACCCCGAACTAAATTCGATCTCTCTTTTCTCTTGATAGCAAGTTTTCTCGTTTTATTTCTCAAAAAGAAAGAAAGAAAGAAAAAAAAAAAAAAACAATTCGGTTGCAAATGTGACAATTTGTGATTTTTTTTTCTTTTATACATCACAATTGCAAACTTTTCAATTTATTAACATTGTTAAAATATGTATATAATACTTCACTCTTTTAAGAGACACTTGGTAGTAGTCTGGATCAGTGTGGTTCCCGAAAAGATTACAAAATTGTATGATTCATTTAATCAGAGAGAAAAATACAAATTCAGCATCACTTGATTAATAAACGATTTAAGTCTGGCCTAGGCGAAGAGGAATGAGCATCAAGAGCAACGCCGAGCGCTGCTGAATCTTGGATAGGTGGCCGCCAAGAAAAAAAGATTGCCGCCATTATATTTATTGATAAAGTCTGAATGGCCATAACAGCCTAAGAAGACTAAATTTAAATTTAAAAAAAAAAAAAAAGCCTACTCTCATTGAAATTAAATAAATTCAACTTCGAATAATGCCGGCGACAAAGAGGAAGCGTTGTCAAGATAGGCCAAGCGCTATTGAATCTTGGATAGGTGTGTTCTTAATGGCCTCTGACATTTCGGTCAGACAATCGACATGACGTCATACCATTTTTATTAAAACATAGAGTTTATATCAAATAAATAATAAATATAATAAAATAAATCTAATCCAAATGGGAAAAATAAAAGTTAAATTGGATTTATTTATTACCCTTTGCTTCCACATGATAATATTTGTGCGAAAATTATAATTTTTTTTTTAATTTAAGTCTTTCGACTATCAATAATTTTTAACAACAATTTACATGATTTACAATTCTTCTCGAATGAACAATAAAAGTTTTATAAAATAATGCATTATTAGGCAACAATAGAAAAAATAATATAATAAAAAAGACTTAATAATAAAATAACATGATAAGAAAAACATAAAATAAGAGTATAATAAATTAAACATATTAAAATAATATTATAAGAAAATAAAATAAATAAATGTCATATTCAAATATATTATTTTTAAAACAGTTCTGGTCATAGCCCATATGTTGTTAATTTTAGATTTTCGATAATTTTATTATAATATATTGGGTCTCGGAATCTCAGAAGAATGTCTTTTAATATCGTTTCTCTTTGTGAATGAAAGAGTGAACGTTCAACTATGAAATGAAAAGGAGTATAGCGAACGATGGGGAACTAAAATTGAAAATATACAAAACGAAATGATTCGTTCATTAAATAATACAACAATGAACAAATCCAGCAACAGGGATCTCATTTCGTTATTATAATTTATAAATTAAAAAAAAAAAAAAAAATATTGGATGGGTTGGCAATTTAATTATTTTACGATATTTATGAGGTCGCAAGTAAAAAAAAGATTAAGAATCATTGTTGAATTAAGAATTCCGAAAACGAATAATCGCATCTGGTATTTTGGAGTAAATAATATTAATTGAGAAACAGCAACATCAATAAAATGCTTTTTGTTTCTCTCTCTCTCTCTCTCTCTCTCTTACTCCCCCCCCCCCCTCTTCGCCTTAAATGCTCGTGTTTCGGTTCGCTACCTTTGGCAAGCTGCCCGATAGTTTCATATTATAATAATAAATAATAGAATAATGATTTTTTTTCTTTTATTAATACGATAACCCTCAAAAGCATGTTGACAACATGATTACATTATTTTTAGTGAAAAGAAATTCCTTCTAAATCAAATCGATTAGACGTCATCATAAAAATAATTAAAGGATATCAAGGGCGTAGTCAAGGGGGGAGGGTGTTATGAAAAAATTAACAAAATCTCTATCCATTTGGCAAAATAAGGTGTATTTTTTCAATTTAAAAAAATCGGGGGAATTTTATTAAGCACATTAACATCGAAATTATATCCGTCTTTATTTGTGTTATCACGATTTTTTAGAATAACGTTCCAGGTAAAGTAACGCTGCTGATTGCGGGAAATAGCTCGTGTAATTCACGTGTATATACAATTTGGTTGATCTTTATGCTCGAGTTTTCTATCTATCGTGTTAACGAACACAGATATGATTCAAAAAATGGTCTTAACTTCTACGTAAACTAAAGAAAGTAAAAAATATTTTTGATTTTTTAATTTTTTCCCAACCAAGTCCAAGTTGACGAAATATTATAATATTATTATCTCCATCCGAAAGCTTCGCTCTTGATTTCTTATTCAGACTTTCTGGGATCTTATTCTAATACTGCAAAGTCCGAAAGATGTCCGCACCAAAACGCCTACAACAATGAAAACTCTTTTTTGAAAATTCTAGAAAATAAATTCACTTGTCCAAACATCTTCCTGGATTTAGAAATTTAGAGAATAAAAATTTATCAAATTTACATGGTAAAAAATTTTTCTGAATAATTAATGAAGGACCTCGCCCCCCCCCCCCCCCCCCGGGGGGTTGAAATCATTCATGATTTATCTGAAACCTCTAAATTTTACGAGTTTAAGATTTTTTGAGTTAAATTCACATCTCTTTGCCAATCGTTTATAGTGAGGATAACAATGGAATGGGATCATTCCCTAAATGCCAACTCCAAATCAACATCAATCACGGGATTCGACTCCCACGTGAGCCTCATTTTTTTCATGTTATAAATTTAAATTAAATATCCTAAGATCGCGAAATTGATATTTTCTAAATTCTAGGAAAAATTGATATCTATCAAAAAATTATTTTAGGGAAATATAATTTTTGAGATCTCTTAGAAAAAACAATTTTATTTTTATTTTTTATTTTTTTTTTAAGCATAATATGTTTAATATCAATAATAATAAGAATTAAAAAAAATCTTCATTACATTGAAATCCCCCTCAAAAAAAAATAAAAAATATGGAAATTCTTGGTTATAGGGTTAATCCTCTCTTTACTTTTCAAGTCAAAAAGTTCAAAAAATACGAAAATAAATGATGATAATGTGTAGCTTTTATTTTAGCTTTTATCTCTGGAACCATTCACCGGAAAAGGATGGAACTTAACATTTTTATAGCACTATGAGTGTGTAAGAAGATATTAAAATTTGAAGCGAATTGGTCCACAGAGGGATGGTATAAAAGATTCCCTCCCCCCTATCGCACTCCATGATTTTCTCAACATCCACTTGGCTAAATCTTTTGAAATTCGGCCATAATAATTAAGTCGTTAGTTTTCGACTCTATTTTCTAACTAACAATCTATTGGATTTATTCTAAAAAAAAATCTCGTATTACGTCATCATTATTTTTTGAATTTTTATTTAATATATTTTTTTTTTTTTCGTAATTATTAATAAAACAACATAACCTAAAAATCAACATGTCATAACTTGCATATTCGATAGGGTAGTAGAGCCGATCCAGAGGAGATCGTCAGCGTTGGCTAAAAACTTCTTATAGGAAAGTTTTGCAACTTCGTTATCAATTTTTTTTCTTTTTTTAAAGTAACGCTATAATTTTATTAAAAATTTAAAAAAACCTTATTTTTATAATAATAACTTTTATTTTTTCTAACATGATTGCTCGCCTAATAGAAAGAAAAAAAAAGATTTTATATTCTTAATAACAAATAATTTTTTTTTTACCTTGATTATTGAGAAAAAGGAAGAGTAAAAGAGATTCTCTCTCTCTCTCTTCTTAAATAAATAGCTAAATAAATATATTTTTCCTTAAACACAATTTTTATTTATTTTATATTTGCTTTTAATATATTAAGAAACGCTCTTATTATTGGCAGAGGATTGTTGGTGGCGAGACCCCCCACTCCAGCCAGAGCGAGCGTCGCTGCCTGAGCCTAGGGCCTGCACCTAACAAGCAAGAGCACGCCTCTAGAGCAACATCAAAGCACAAAGCTCTCTCTCTCACCACCAGGTAATTATTATTCAATTTATGAATATAAAAGCTCAATACAATCACTAGAAAGCAGTCAACTTCAACAACCAGCTTTAAATTAAATAGATTATTTTTCATACAAGAAATTGTTATAATAAGCTTCAAAAGTAATCTTTAGAGAGGGGAAAATTATTTTAGTTTGATTTTTATTTTTATAAATGTATTTTAATTTTTAGCTAACCGCTTTCGACCTCCTCACATTTACCTACGACAAATTTTTTTTACTTTCTCTTATTTTACACATCAATTTCATATATTTCTAAATTATTATGAAGATTTTTTTTTTTTTTTATAATAATTTAAAAATATGCCAAGTATTGATATACAAAAAAATTTGTGTATGACGTTGAAAATAAATAAATATTTTTTGGATTATTATTTAATTTCAAGTCATTTTTACAATTAAATATCTTGGAAAATAAGTGTAGGTGTCTCCCATCCGACTTGAACTTGCTTAACAACAACAACAACAACAACAACAACGAACTCGGTGGCTAATTGTTCTTCTCCGCCGGAATTTATAAAAATAAAAACTAAACTATAAATTATTCTTTTCGCACCAATTAATCAACATTTAACGATATAATTTTTCTTTTTCAACATCTGAGGCTATTTAGACTCCATCTATATTTATTAAAATGAAAATATATTTTTTGTCTAGTTGAATAAAAAAAAAAAAAAAAATATTAATTCTCCTATCGTATTGAATTTTATTTAGTAATTAATAAATGGCCTATTGAAAAACTTTCAATCAGAATAATCACAAAAATAATATCAGATAACGGATTTTTTTTTTTTTTTAATCTTTAATAGAATTAAAAATAAATTTTTTTTCTATTACCCTTTTTGTTGAAATCAATATTTCTCCTTTTTGCCCTCAGGAGATGTCAGACCTTCTCTTCTCCTTCTCTTGATTGAATATTCCACTTATGCTTTAGTTTTTTTTTTTCATCCCTTCGGCATCGGAGGCCATATTAAACGATATACAATATATTTATTATTGATATAAATTATCGAGACATGTTTTGGTATTCAATTGATTTAAATAAATTTTCATCCGAACCTGAATCCCTCTTGACTTTTAAGGTTATCAATATATCTTTAACCTCTTAGTGGCC
>JAAAKE020100910.1:0-39452 GCA_010014785.2 Anisolabis maritima
CAATCCTAACTATGTTAAATAAAGCCTTGAAATAAACGAAAAAATAATGGATTTCTTTTTCCCCAACCTATTATATAGACATAGATAAATACATATTTTTAATATCTAATTTATTATTGCATATAATTTAACCAAGTGTTTTAGAAATTTTTTGACAAATAAATTTAATGGTCTAAGAAAAGGCCTAAAAAATAATTACATTTTTTTAAGGTTAATGTGGCCTATCAATTATTTATTTTATCATTTGTTGTTACTGTCATTTATTAATCCTAATCATATTTCTTTATATAATTAAAATTTGTTGTTTTTTTTTAATATTTTTGAATTCTTTTATATAATAATTACCTTTTATTTAATTCAATGTTTTTTAAATAATTCTATTAAACGAATTTTATTTGCTTAAATATTTTATTTTCAATTCATTTTATTAAAATGTCGAGACATGATAGGTACTTGTTTCGTCATTTCCGTCCCGTTTGAAGTTTTTTTCGATCCCTGACTGGAAGATCTTTAAAATAAGCTCTTTTCTATCCAACTGCATTTTGGTATTGATTATTAGAGATCTAGTTTTTCTGTATAAATAAAATAATAAATATAATAAATAAATAAAATAAAATAAGGTGGCTCTTTTCTAAATATCCAACTGCAACTTGGTATCAGTACTAGAGATCTAGTTTTTCTGTATGAAGCATAGATTTAAAAATAAATTAAAAAACCTGGGAAACATACCTCTACCATCATGACCATCGGTGGTGCCTTGATGATCATCGTCTCTATTTGCTCGTCGACGATGATCTTCTCGACGTGAATTCCCGCCTGTTGAGGTCCTACCAGTTGCACTCCCTCGATGAGACATTGAAGGATGATTTCCACGATTATTCTGCCCTCCGCCTCCTCCAGGCCTCAAATAGCCATAGGCAGGTTCACGCATATTTTCTTCTGAATTGGTATCATTTGAAGATCGAACTGCTAATGAAAAAAAAATGAATAAATTTTATATTATAATATAATTTCTTCTTTTATTAGAATTCTTAAAGAGTAATATTATTTTACAAACTAATGGTGGATTCATACTATGTTTTTTTCTACGTTAGAATTATGGAAAAAATTAAACTCTTCAAATAGGAAAATAAAAAACAAGCTTACAAGCTGCAAAAGTAATAAAACTTTTTGCATCCCAATACTCTTTTCAATTTTGAGGGTGATATTGTCTGTTTTAAGATCCAAATGTTAGAGAGCTAGAAATTAGTCTGTTTACCAAAACTTAGTGTGTACACTTCCCACAATCGTTGTTCACTCCAGTTAAGGGCACATTTAGGGCAGATGGCATCTACCCTTGGATATAAATTAAGGGCAAGTAAAATAAAGTTTATGTGCCATCAAGAGTAGATAAATTGGAATTGGACTTGTATTTCATATAACCGTGACGTCATATATAGAGAGGAAGAATGAATATTGCATTTAGTGAATGAAAAGATAGTACTGTTAAGAATAACGACTAATTGCTACCTGAAAGAGTAGTCATGAAATATTACATGGACAAATATTTATTGTATTTGAGGTTTTGTAAACTTAAAAATTTTTTTTTCCAATTAAAAACTTATGTTTTGCTTCTATTCCAAATAGTTATTTTTATTTAATATTTTCTATAGGTTATGGGCTTATATATTGCTGAAAATTAAAATAAAGTATATACTAAAAATAAGCCAAAACAAAGTGAAAGAAATATTACACCATTCAAAGATTTAGAATGAACATGACTTTAGCTGAAAATGAATGTGAATCTGCTATAGAAAGAGAAAAAAGGATGCGCCAGTTGTAGATCTCAAAAAAGAACGTAAGTGTAAATCTTAAATATCTATGGTTATCGATAATAGCCATTTGGAACATACAAAGAATGGATAAAGAAATCGCATATGAAATGTGGCACACTTTAGAAAAAACGTTTAATAGAAAAGGAATTTCTAGTTCACAGTTCATTTATTCAAAATAAATGATTGAAGGTGATGAATCGTTGAAAGAATTTTTATCAAAATTGGATAGCTTGATTCGCCAATTAATAAGTGTTGATGATTCAATCACATCGATTGTTATTTATTAAATTCATTGCCTGAGAGTTACAAGAATATTGTAACCGCGATTGAGATTCTTAATCCCGAAAATTTTGAATTAGAATGTGTCAATAATAAATAAGAATAAATTGTTAGATGAAGAAGCAAAAAGGAATCATTTACGAAATGAAAATATAATTTAAATAAAAGATCAGCTTTTATGTCAAAACCAAAATATGAGATATAATATTATAATAAAAATGAGGCTAGATTTAATTTTAAGAATTTAAAATGTACTCTTTGTAATAAATCTAATCATAAAAGTCAGGATTGTTGGTTTAATAAAGAAAATTCTAAAAATAGATCAAACTCAGGTGAATTCGAAAAATACCAATCAAGAATTAAATTTCTTATCATTTAATTTAAAAGAAAACGATTCTTTTCTAAGTAAATAAATCTAGAAGCAAATTAATTTATTTTTATTTAGATTCTGGTGCAACAGAACATAATGATTAATGATGATTCTTATTTTATTAAATTTGGAAATTTACAACCAAATATTAAGATAGAAACAGCTAAAAATAATCAAAGTTTAAACGCAACTAAAAGATCTATATTAAAAACAAAAACATTATCAGGAGACAAATGTTTTATTAAAAATGTACTTTATATTCCTGATTTCCCTATAATTTATTATCGGTTAAGATAATAAGTGAAAATAATCTAAAAATAATTTTTAATAATGAACAGGCCAAAATATATAATTTATTATTTGCTTCAGATGTAGACCATAAGAAATTATATCGTGTCTCTTTGCAACTTCAACAAGGAATGCGTAGCGGAAATTAGTCATCGATTGTTGAAGATATCTGGGATAAAAGATTTGGTCACATTGGAAGATCAGTATGCTGACATGAAAAACTAATGAAAGAAGCTCCAATATGTTGTGAAATTTGTGTCCAAGGAATACAAGTAGGAAAATCTCATATATGGTCTCCTCCAAAAGCGAAAAGACCTTTGGAAATAATCCACACTGACATTTGTGGTCCAATAAATCCTCTTTCTTGGGAAAAGGGTATATATTTTTAAACATTTCTAAACGACTTTACACAATTTACAGTCGTTTAAATTCTTAAAGGTAGATGTAAAATGGAAAAATATTTTAAATATTTTAAATTCTTAAGGAAAAGTTGAAAGCCCGCCTTGTTGCCAAAGGTAATTCTAAAAATTTGGTCAAGACTAAAATGAAAACTTTGCACCTGCTGTAAAATAAATTACATTTAGAAATTTTTAAGCTATAGTAAGCTTGCAGAATATGAACAGCATTTTTGAACGGAGAAATTGAAAAAGAAATTTATATGATGCAGCCAGAAGGATGTGAAGAACAAAGGAAAGTTTAAAAGTAAATTATTAAAATTTTTAAATGGAGGGGTTGGAATTAAAATCATTCAAACGTTATTTGAAAACAGATTTACCCGAGAAAATACTTATAATTGTTGAAACAAAGGATCTAGGAGAAATATTATCTTATTTAGGAATTCAGAAAAGGCCAATAAGCATATCTCAACTTTAGCCAAAATTATAGAGGGGGTAGTTTTTGGCTAACTCTCCAACTATCTTGAAAAAATCCAAATCATATAACATTTCTCTAAGGTCATACTTTCTACATAATGTCTGTTAGCTTGTGGAATACTATTTGGAAATTAAATTTAAGTTAACATGTACTATGAAAGGGGCCAAATTGAAAATAATTCAAATTATATGCGATATACAATTTTCTTTTTACTTATAGAAAACTTGTAAAAATAGTTCAAAAATTTCGAAATTGTAAGGTAGGCCACGCTGGTTATCAAGGCATTCGGTCAAAAAAATAAAAGATATGAAAAAATAATTTTGATATAAATTGGTATTAATGTACCTAATTGTCAAGAAGTTTGTCAAATTGTTTACTATAGTTAATTTGCTAGCCGACCATAAGTTTACAGTGTGATTTTTAAAATGGATATCAAACAAAGACTACCTCAAATTTTGTGTTGTCAATGAAATAATTTGATCTGAGCATATATGGCTCCGTGCGATTTTTTTTTTTTTTTTAGAAATGGTTGCTTAAAGCCCAAAAGACCTATGAGGGGCGATCAAATATAAACCCATCTTTATGATTTGTAAGCGGGTGGGCGTGGCTTCTAGCAACCGTTGGATGGAATGTCAGAAGAGAGAAAACGGCCTCAACTGGTCTGGTTCTTCCCTCGTTTAGTAACAAACACGATGAGCGAGAAAGAGGTACACACATCAGTTGCGAAGCGCATATCATCAAGTTTCTCACTCATGAGGACATAAAACAGGCTGAAATTCAGCGTCGGCTTCAAAGACAATTCGGGAACGATACCCTGGCATGGGATCGTGTGAAAGCATGGTGAAGACAGTTTAAGGAGGGCCCTAATTAATTGTGTTGGAAATGATTCAACACTAACGAGGAGACCGAAACTTTTCTTTGCAGTTGATTGGATACTCGACAGGCTTCATTTTATGAATCCAAAAACTGTCAACTCGTTGAGAAAAGATTAATTTGAAAGGGGAATTATGTAGAAAAGTAGTTTAAGTGTTATATTGACTCAATCTGGAAAAATAATTTTTTTTTAACAAAAGGTGTATTTACAATATTTATTTGATCGACCCTCGTATAATGATCAATGATCAAATGAAACAAAAAAAAAAAAAAAATAAACTAGAGTAGAGAAAGTGGAATATCAAGATGAAAATTTTAGAAGATATTTGTTGAGGTTAGAATTGGAGGTACTAAGTTTTTGGAAGGGAGATTATTCTAGTAGCGGGAAGTTATGGGAACAAAGGAAGACTGCATTTGACTAGTTCTATTGGTTACAAGTTTAACGATCTCTTATTCCCAAACTTAAATTACAACTTCGTGAAAGTTTTGAGAGCCATGATGCAATAAAACAAAATTTGAGGAAGGAGCTGAAAGCCATATCGCAAAGTGTCTATAAGTATTCGACGACTGGATTATTAGTTGGCAAAAAAAGTCGCATAAAATCGGCTCTATTTTGAAGAAGACAAGATAAATTTGGATGAATAAAACAATATTTTGTATTTTATTGAACAATTCAAAATATTTATTTAACATAATGTATTTATCATTGAAGAGGGGACTAGCTCTGACCCACCTGTTGATAAATCAAGATTTAATCAATTAATCACTTTTGAGTCAGATGTCTCATGAGTTGCCATGTTTTAGTGACGTCTGGGAATAATTTTCTTGAATATTGGACTAGATTTATGTTTCTTTCTCCAGGAGAAGGCAACATTGATAGATTTGATAAAAGCTTTATCCTATTGTTAACGATGAACTATCGCACTCATACAAGACTACCGCAAAATGGTCTTATAGAGAATATCTTATGGTTCTTTGATAAATCTCTTGAATCAACAACTTGGATATTGCATATAAGGGTCGTTCTCTGTCTGAATTCTCCTGTTTAATTCTACCCTGATATTATTATCTTCAGCAAATGAATCTAAATACCTAAATGACATACCGTATCGAAAGTGGTGATGCCTACTTGTACGAGGGCGGTCTGAAAAGTGAGGTAACTAAACATAGAAGAAGACTATTTTTTCGAGCTTTTTAACTTTACTTTTCATCTCCTTTTAGCTCGATACACGTGTTCCAACGAAATTCAAGTCTCTTAATCCCATCACTATAATACGACGAATCAATTACATCAAAATAATCGTTTGTTTCTGCAATCACTTCTTCATTTGATGAAAATCTTATACCACCAAGCCAATTTTTCATGTTCGGAAAAAAGAAAAAGTCGGACGGAGCTAAATCTGGACTATAAGGTGCATGAATAACAGTTTCGAATTGAAATTCAACTAATTTTGTCGTTGCAATTCCGATGAGTGAGCAGATGCATTATCGTGATTGAACAATTTTTCAAGCCAAATGCAGTCGTTTTTCCTTTAATTTTTTATTCAGCGGGTCCATTAGCGACGCGTAGTACTTTCCTGTGCTTGTTTTGGAGATAATCTATAAAGATAACACCCCGAGCATACCAAAACACATTGGCCATAACCTTGAACCACTTTTGCTTTCTTCGGTGCACTGCAACCGGCTTCTACCCATTGTTTTGATTCAATTTTTGTTCCGGGTGTATAGTGGTGTATCCAAGTTTCGTCAACAGTAATAAATCGAAGCAAAAATTCAGTTCAATTACGCTTAAAAAGGCTCAAACAGTACTAGAAGAAGTTACACGAATTCGTTTCTGGTCCTCAGTTAACAAACGCGGCACTCATCTTGCTGACAGGCAAGTGTTCATGTAAGATATAACCAACACGTTCTTTTGATATGCCAATAGTGTCAGCATCACACGCACCTTCAATCAACGATCGTTTAAAACGAGATCATGAACTTTGGTGATCATTTCGTCAATGGTAGCCTCTTTTGGACGTCTTGATCTTGATTCATCTTCAGTGCACCTACGACTACGTTTAAATTCATTCACCCAAGAACAAACTGTCTTAAATGATGGTGCAGATTCGCCATGAACACGATCCAACTCCTCTTTGATCTCTTTTGGTTTTTTCCCGTCAATATGAAAGTGTTTAATAACAACACGAAATTCTTTTTTATCCTTATTCAACAACTGATCTCGTTTATAACTGTAAAACTCAAACGACGCAATATATTTGACTCAAACTTTTACAGCTGTCTTATAAAAAGTTATAAATTGGACAAATGACAATCATTGTGGTGCCATCTATGTATTATTATCTTAATAATCCCGACTCGATTCCTTCCGGTAACCATGTAGTAAGTTTTTGAAGAGATCACTTCTAGCCGCAGACTTATAATGGCTTTTAAGCTCTGTTCTTTGAACAATAATCTCCTATAATATAATAATGTTCCCTATAAAATCTAAATCATTTGCAGAACTCAAGATTTTAATGTCATCCCCTTGAATACCAGTGATAATGCATCTCAATGCTTGTCGAGTCATGGTTTTTGTTGCTTTTTTCCTCTTCCTAATTCCTTTCTAATTTCGCAATTGCCCTTTTATTTCCCTTTGGGAAAATGCACTAAGAAGTCACATACATTCTACCCTTTTAAGATATGATTTCATAAATTAATATAAATTTTTACAATCAAGAATTGCATTTAGAATTAGTTTACCAAAATTTGAAACAAAAAAAATCAATTCAGCATGTTAAAGAATTGGATACTAATTCTGACTCAATCGTTTTTTGATTTAGGTTGATCTTCCCTGTAATTGACCACCCTTCAGTAACATTCATACTTATTTATTTGAATATTAAGGTTTTGGGCGCATTATTTTCCCCAATTTTTAAGTCCATTACATTCTGTGTTCATTTTAATTGACTTTTTTAGCCTAATCAACCTGCCATTTTTCATAAAGTTTTAAGATAACCGTTAGAGGACTCATTGATTTAAGGCAAACAAATTTTCCTATTTTGGGGAATAGTAATTAATGTTAACAATCTTTAGAATTTAAGCTAATATTGCTTTCAAAAGGTAATTGAAAGTCAGTTCAAGTTCCTTTTCCTTTCTCTATTAACATATATCTTGTCCATTTTGATTTTCTTCTAATTGTTTAGAATTTTAATCATAAATTACTTTCATTTTCAGGTTTTTATTCAATCTTATATGCATATAGTATGCAGTTTTCTCTCTTCTCTTTTGGCTATCTGGTTTTTCTTGACATTAATCTCTGAACAGGAATAAAGCCCATGAATTGTGCCGGTGTATTTCTCGACTCTAAAATTAGCATATTTAAATTTAGACCATACTTTTGACATTTTTTAATTAGATTCTTGACGATTACAACAGCTGATTCTGCTTTTCCATTGGATCTACCATAATAAGCATATGACGTTGTATGGCTGCATTGAGACTTGTTCAAAAAGTTTTCGTATTCAGAAGTCAGTAACTGTGGACCATTATTTGTCATTAATTTTTTTGAAATCCCAAATCGGAAAAATGATCTTCCAAACATTTTATATATGTTTCAAAAGTAATGTTTTTCATTTTATTTCTCTCAACAATGATCAACAGTGAATGAAGTTTTTTAAGTACCTCAGGTTTTAAACCAACTGTTATAAATAAATAAGACATTGTCCTTAAATATTATTCCATCAGATAAAGTGAGTTCTCTAAAAATTCCAAAATCTCTACATGAAACTGGAGCGGGCTCTTCTTATTTAAAAGCCAATCTTTTAAAATTAACTTACAAAACATTTTTAAATTTTCAACCTTCATTATGTACTGACACACATCACTAAATCCTTTTTTACTTATAGTGAAATCTTGCAACAAATTAAAATTAGTAAACTTTTCAGATAATGACAAATAACTATTAAAATAAATATCATATCATATTCTTTTACTTCCCTCTCCTCACTTGTCACACAGATAATAAAAGAGCGATGAACATTTCTTTTCCTTGTTTATATTTTACATTCAAATTAAATCCTTGTATAGATATTAACATTCGTTGCAGCAAAGTTTGGGTGTAGATAATAAAGATTTCTTGAATATAATCTCTAGTGGCTTATGATCCGATTCCACAATCTTATCCTTACTAGTCAGAAACTGATAAAAATTCAATTGTCATTGAGCATATTTTTCAAAATTAAATAAAGTCCGTGGCTGTCCTTACGGCATCAAAGTTACTTCTTCCAAATCAAATGGGCTAGCATCAATCATATTGATGATTAACAGCAAGATTATAGAAGCAATATTTTAAAATAGGAGTTACTACTTTTTGTTAAAAGATTTTTCAAGTATATCTAATTTCGGATAGTTAAGAAATGTGAATTAAAAATTTGTTTAAATAACACACAAATCACAATAATCTTTGGACACCTTTAACTTTTAAAGGTTTCGACATATCTGTTAGTACTTTTATTTTGGACGAATCCGATTTTATTCCTCTTCATGGAAATAAATATCCCATATGCTTTACTTCTTTCATTTTAAATTTCATTTTTTCAAAATTATATTTTAAAATTCTTTCTTTTTTTTATTCTCTTCATTAATTTTCTCATATTATAAACATTTCTTGGAAGCTCATCATCCAAAGAACAACCTATCATCTTCTATTACCAAAACTCCCGTAAAGCAATATCGTCGCATTTGATATTCTTCTGATGCCGATGATATTCCACAAGGCATCCTCAACCTTCCAAATCGTGTCCAAAAGGTCGTTAACTTACTGCTTGGCTCATCCAAACTCACATGCGAAAAGCCGCTTTTTGCATCTAAAACCGAAAAGATTTTAGCATTACATAACAAAGGAGTTATTTCTTCAACTGTCAGAATCTGATTTCTTGATTTTTTAATTACTTTATTCAATTCATATACGCAAACTGTTTTCATTCTTTTTTAACAATAACTAAATTGCTAATCCATGCCGTAGGATTTTACTTCTTTAGTGATAATTCTTTCGCTTTTTCTTTAATTTTTCTTTTAATGAAACAGGAACTCGACGAAGCAACATATGAACAGGCATTGCATTACTATCAATTTTAATATGATTAATATGATAATTATGTGATAATGTGTCTTCCAAAGCGACAGAAAATTCTTTATTTAAAGTGTTTAAAGTCAATTTCCGTTTATTAGAGTAGAGACGAGACATAAATCCATCTTAATATTAATAATGGTTCTCTATGAACTATTGGAAATTTTAATTTAAAGTCATTATCTAGTTATTATTTACAAATAACAGAAACCTCTTTTTTTGTCATACCCATTTTAGAATTATAAATACAATATTATTATATTTGTCGGCTTCAAAAAATACATATTTCCTAGAGCTGCTATTTAAATCTATCATTAAAATATTGCAAGAAGCTCCACTATCTATATTATAATAGATGACATTTCATAGGGGACACTTTTCCATTTAAAATAAAATTTAAATAAGTAAGTATTGCTATTTCTTTTGGACATCATTTTCAATTCAATAAATTTAATAAAATAAAAACCTCTAAACACTCTTGATCGATTAGACTTTGATATTACAGATCGTCTTTTTTTAAGGAAGTTGATCTTTATCTGTTGCAATTTCATATTTTTCCCAGGCTAATTTGAAATATTTCCAATTCTCACTCAAGCAGCCAGTCATCTTCAGTCAACGTAGAGCAGGAATATTCAAATAAATGGCCTTAGTCCTCAGACGTCTGAGATATAATTGGTAAATCGTTATTGCTCATTGTAGACATAAAAAATGAATCAAATCTTAAAAAAAAATTAAAATTTCTCTACACCTAACACCGTGTTTTATGTGAATATCTAAATATGAAACTTTATTTATTCATAAGTCCCTTCGAGAATTTGAAACATTGATAATGGAATACTATGATATACACACCCAAACGACTTATATCAACAGATACTGAATCTCTCCAAGTTTAGTATGTACCTTAAAGATGCTCGATGTGCACTCAGGTGATGTGGCAGTTATCAATCAGTTATATTCAGTTATTATTCCTGTTCTTGTCACACACTATACCAGTAACAGTTTTTTCCACAAAGAATAATGGGACATAGACATTTGACGAAGAAACTGTAAAAACTAATTTTAAGTAAAATAAGGATGTACGCCATGGCGCCTATTATAGATGCAAACTTGGAGAGATTTTGTATCTGTTGATATGAGTCGTTTTGCTGTCTGCCATTGTTTGTTCTATCAACATTTCAAACCCCGGAGAGACTTATGAATAACCCTGTCTAAGGTTGCTAATGTAATATATATATATTTATCTATATTTTTTTCTTCAAATTTTGAGCCAATCTTGTCTGATTTTTTGTTCTTCGTTATTTTTTAGAGCTCAAGCCTCCCCCTCGCAGGTGTGACCTTCATAACTCCTTAAATACTCCTTCTTAGCCTACTTAAATTTCAACAAATTATTATTGTAAGTAGCTTTTCAAAAGCTTTCCAATTTCTTTGAAATATCTTGTAATATCCCTCTTTTTCTGAAAAAAGTTTTTTCGTTCTACCATAATGCCCATATTTGTAAATAGTAATTTTTAATTTTTTTTTTCTGTTACTGATATTGGTGAAATTTCTTATAAATTACTTAAAAGAGAGCAAAATGCAATTTTTTCATATAAAGCCATTTAAACATTGACTCTCAACCTTTTAGTTTTTTAAAATCAATTTTCCATATTAATTTTAAATTCGTCTTTTTTTTATTCATTTTTTGGAGTCCTAGCTAGGCTAGCTTATTTATTTTTCTGCTGTGCAAGATAAGATCAAGAAAGGCCTTTTGTGGAACTTTAAATAATTAAGATCAAAATACCTTTTGCGCCCATATCCCTTAATGCAGACTTGGTTCATGATCTAAGGATCAGTAGTTCGATTCCTATTCTAGGAGATAAAATTTATTTAAATTATATTGGCTACCAATTAATTTAAATAAATATGGACTAATAACTTTTATCGCATGTGCCTGAATAGCACCCTATGCCGAAAAGACAAAAATACTGTTATTTTTAAGGATGACTTTTTTGTTTTAATATATGCATCTTTTTTTACTTTGCTTTGAATTATTTTTTTTTTTTTCAAATTTTCTTTTTTCTATTTCCATGTTTTTGAGTCCCACAAGTCATTGTTGTATATATTAATTTAACGATAACCGTTATACATCCATATTTATTTAAACTTTTAACTTAGTAGGCAATTATTTTAAAACTTTTTAAAGGAAATAAAAGGCAGATTGCAGCAAAGGTAAAAGGCCTTGGATGGCAAACGGACGGAGACATTTCGGACAAAATTAATTAGTCATTTTCAGTCACTCTATAAATGTACATTATAACATTATGATATAATAATACTAAAAACAATTATAATTATGAGGTATGAGTTCTTGCTAATGGCTATTTGAAATAGGCCCAAAGTTGTCATGACTAGTTGCACATCATATGCAAATGTATGTGTACATATATTCTTTTTTTTTTACTACAGTAAGTGTTGTGTGGTGTTACATGCGAGTATATTTTAATAATGATTATAATTTTTGCTATACAAATTTCCTAAAGTTAAAATTTAATCAATATTAAATACTTATCTATTAATTTAGTTATTTATAAATTTATTATTTTTAATCTAGAATTACTATTTATTTTAATTTTAATTTTATATTTTTATTGAAAATATTAATAATAATTTGATTTGGGGCCTATTACAAATAGCCAATAATAAAAAGTCATACCTCATAATTATAATTATTTTTAGTATTATTATATCATATAATGTAAGTGAATGATTGGACTACTAAATTTTGTCCGAAACGTCTCCGTTCGACTTTTGACACCTAAGGGCTTTTTTTACGTGTGCTGTAATCTGCCTTCTATTTCCTTTATCAGACTCTAACAGCAACTTGCTACTAATCGATTAAAACTTTTTATTAGTGGACTGTATGGTCTATCCTACAGGGTACCACGCTTTTTATTTATTTTTTGTTATATATAATAAATTTTATTGCTCAGGACGGGGAATGAGCCACTCATTTTCGGATCATGAAAGTTTCTGCTTAAAATTTTAATTATTAATTATTATTTGTTGTCTGACTCTCACATAATAGGTTAGGGAAAAAGAAATCCATTATTTTTTCGCTAGATGGCTCTAGTGATATATATCTCGTGATATATTGATCGCATAGGTTCATACTTATACTCGTTAGAAAAGTGACATTCCGTACTAAAAAAAATTCTTTAACAGTTTTGTGATTGATCGATTCAGTTGCGAGATTTAGCGCGTAAAAGATTGACGTTAAAAAAGAGAAAATTCGGTATATTTTACAATTTTACTTTGATAAAGGCGAAAATGCAAGCCAGGCGGCTGAAATTGTGAATGGTGTTTATGGTCCCGATACTATCACAGCCAATCACGCGTAATTTTGGTTTCGTCGATTCCGTTTCGGTAATTTTGATGTTAAAGATGCACCTCACACAGGTAGGCCCATAGTAGAAAATGTCGATAAGATCATGGAAATGTTCGAAGTAGACCGGCATGTTAGCAGTCGTAATATCGCCGAAGACTTGAAGATCGACCATACAACAGTTTCAAACCATTTGCATAAAGCTGGATTCAAAAAGAAGCTCGATGTTTGAGTGCTACACGAAATGACGCAAAAAAACATGATGGACCGAACAAATTTCCATCTGCGAAGGAAGCCTTGGCCAAACGGAACTAAATCGAGCCATTTCTAAAACGGATGATGACCGAGGATGAGAAATGGATTACATACCACAATAGTGTGCGAAAACGATCGTGATCAAAGCGCGGCGAAACGGTTCAAACAATGGCCAAACCAGAATTAACGGTCAGGAAGGTTTTGCTCTATCTTTGGTGGGACTGTAAAGGAATCATCCACTATGAGCTGCTTCCACAAGGCCAAACACTAAATTCGGACCTGTACTGTCAACAAATGGACCATTTGAAACTAGCGATCGACCAGAAGAGGCCAGAATTGGCCAATAGGAGAGGAGTTGTATTCTATCAGAGAAACGCCAAGCCACATACACCTATAGTGACTCGCCAGAAACTTCGGGAGCTTGGTTGGCAAGTTTTGATGCATCCACCTCGGACCTGGCACCAACCGATTATCATCTTTTTTTGTCATTGCAAAACTTCCTTGGTGATAAGAAATTGTCCTCAAGAAAATCTTGTGAAAATCGCTTAGTCGAGTTTTTTGCCAATACGAACCAGGGCTTCTATGAAAGAGGCATGAATCATGAAATTACCTTTAAAATGGCGACAAATTGTAGAACAAAACGGTGCATATATGACCCAAATCGAACAATCCTAACTATGTTAAATAAAGCCTTGAAATAAACAAAAAATTAATGGATTTCTTTTTCCCCAACCTTTTATGAGGCTATTTCAAAAAGGATTATAAATTGTAGATAATAATTTGACAATATTTAAAATTCCATCAATTTTGACTTAAATTTTTATACAATCAAATAAACATTTTGTTTTGGAAGAGAATATTTGCCAAATAATGTGATAAGGTGGAAACTGAGACAGCTGGTTTTATTTCCCCGAGTCCTTATATATAAAATTATTTAATATTAAATTAAAATTTGATTAGATATTCACATGGCTTTTTCTTTCAACAAACTTTTGAGTTCTGGTTTTCTTCTATGGTAGCGATATATTCAATAGTTGTATTTACCTTCAAAGGGATAAAGATGTAATTTTTAACCAGTGGAGTAGTTTATTCACCTCTTATATAAATAGGGTTAAATTCCATGAATTCTTGGATTTATAATCTTAATCCATTATTAAATTAATCAAAAAGTCAACCTTTCTTCATAAGGCAGTTATGAGAAATAATTTTATTCAATTTTTTCCCAGACAAGTTGCTGTATGACCACCTAGCCAGCCAGCTTTGGAAAACAATATTAACGAAGATACATAATTTTATAACAAGTAACATATTTTGGCGCTATCTTGGTCCAGTTTGCATAGCTTAGGGCTTACTCTCTTCATAATTCTAAAAGGTTGCCCTGAAGTCTTGCAATCCGAATTGCAATATAGTGGGGATGCACAAAATATCTGTTAGACATCAAAAAGATTGATGGTCTTTATAAAATTTAGAAAGTGCGAGATGATTGTTTTGACGGGTCAAGTTTGGTGCCTCCCGGATTTGAACAAAGGACCATCCACTTTCGCGGCGAATATGCTGCCGTTACAATAAGGCACTGGGCCGGGGTGTCTTGTTGTAACGGTAACATATCCGCCGCGAAAGTGGTCAAAACAAGGATCTCATACTTCTTTCTTCTTTCTAAACGATATATTGATTTATAGTCTCTTGGGGTGTTTTGAAAACTACTACCTTTTTCAAAATAAACCCCTATTATTCAATGTTTTTATAAAATTTTACTATATTTATTATTTGTTTCGGTAAAAAAATCTATTAAGATTACAATTTTGTATTAATAATAATTTAGAAATAAGATATTTTTTTTTAAAGTTAATGAAATGAATTTAAATTAATTTGTGTTTATATACAAAATTTTCACATATGAAAACATAAAAAATAAAATAGGCCGGAGAGAAGAATAACAGCCACCAAAATCTTCGTTGTCAAGCAAGGCCAACCAGTGCTAAACCTCGGATGGGTGGCCCCAAGGAATAAGACTGCAGAACGTCCTCCGAAATCCATCGATAATGGATTATTTATATGAATATTTGTAAACTCTAAATAGGCTTAGCTGCCAAAGAATATAAATAAATAAATAAATTAAATTAAATTAAATAATTGTTTTTCTATTCATTTTGTTGTATTGAAATAAATACACTTTCATATCTAATTAATTAATGAAGAGAGGAAAACTTTGAAAAAAGTAGATGTTTTTCCAAAAAACACCGACCTCTTTATGTACATTCCTAATCTCCAATCTAGCCTGGATTTGGTGCCTTTAAACAAGACGACCACTATAAAAATCTTGTGATTTTCAACTGATAGGCCTAAAATAGTAGGTGTTATATATCAACGGTCACGAATGATTCCTAATATTCTGAGGGCGTCTTATATTTCAAAATATAGCCTAAAACATGTTTAAAATGAAAGAAATAAAAACAAACCATTAAAACGATTTTCATTGTGTCTATTTCCACTAGTTCCACTCGTAGCAGTTGTACTGTTGGTATTATTTAAATTTGCTGAGGAAATACTGCCACTGCTTCCTCCACGTCCTCGGCCACGACCTCTTGCTGAACTTGGACGTACACCACGACCACTTCCTTCCATTTCGGAACTATAACCTCTGCAAGTACCATATACAAATTTAATTTTAAATTTATTTAAATGTAAAAATGAAAATGTGATAACCTTTCATTTCGTCGTTGTGTCGGAAAAGTTTGTATTGAATTAATTTCGTTACCATGTATACTGCGAAGTTGTTGATCTATTTCAAGTTTTTCTTGTCTTAAAACTTCTACTTCCTGTTTAAAAAAATAAAAAAATTTCAAAGAACTGGTTCAATTAATGTAAAAAAGGTTATAAAGAAGACAGCATGAGGCCTTTGGACTTATTTTAAAATTCTAATTTTGAGATGATTATTCATCTACTTTCGATCAAAAATGGATAATAATTTATGTCTCAAGTCGACAATAATATCTGATACCTGTAACATTATATATGGGAAGCGCGGAAGACTTGAACATATGGGAGACACTCATCTCATTTAATTTTTCTGGCAATCGAGCGGTTCACAGTTCATATTGTTCAGATTCGTCTAGCCTCCTCTATTTCAACCCTCTCTTGACAGATATTCTCAGCATACGAGGAAATTCAAATTTTACAAGAATCATTTTTTTGTGAAAATAAACCAATCTAGGGATAAGAATAATGAAATTTTTTACCCCCATATAAGGGAGTAACATAATAGTATATATTTATATAGGTTTATATGTATTATCGTATGGGTTATTGCACGGAAAACGACCAAAAATATGCTTTATTTTTTATTTCGAAAAAATTTTACAAAAATTGGTTTCTTATTAATCATATTTAAAATCCCAAATATTAGTATCGCGAGATTATTTTCTCGCCCATATTAGATTTTGAAATTTGTATATCTAGGTTAAAACAAGTAGTAGTAGTAGTAGTAGTAGATTTTTTAAACTTTTGTGCTTAAAAGAAAGATAATAAATTTCTAAAGAGAAAAAAATTTTTATTAAAATTTAATAGATAAATAGGAAAAAAATATATTTAATTAATATTTAAAAAAAAAGTATTTAATTACGATGGTGACTTAATGGGTCGAGAAAAAAATATTAAATGAGAAAAATGCGCAAATATAAACTATTGATTAATTACAGGTTTGGTTATATTTGAAATTTTTATTATAAAATCCAATCAAATTAATAGGTCTATATTTGTTTGCTTTTATTCTCTTACATTTTCCTACTAGTCCAATCACACAGTTGAAAAGGACGGGCAGTTTCTATTTTTGATATGTTTTAGATGTTAGATTCATAATATATATATATGGACCTAAAAAATTAGGGCAATTAAAAAAAGTGTCCAAAACTCTGTTTAGCACAAAAATCCCAATAAGATACCAACTAGTGATTTTAGGAAAAAATATTTTAAATCCTTATAGCAAATTTCCTTATATACAAAAATTATTATTTATTTTTGAATACTAAACTTAATGTTAAAGAGATATGAAAAACCAGAATAGCTGTGAAATTTTAACACTTTTATCAATATGGCCTATTAGATCTACTCATTCTTCTGTAAAGAAAGGCCTTGTTTTGTACCCTGGGATTAGACTATTTAGTATATACGTATTAAATAATAGCACTAATTCTAAAGACAATGCTAACATGTGAGTGGATAAAAGAGGAGAAAGCTTTTAATTATGAAAAATAATAATTCTTTATTTATAACAAACGAATTAAATATGGTAAATTTTCATTGGATTACTTGGGATCCGAACTCGCATCCTTTGGATTTTAAGGTTATCAAATATTAACAATGTCAACAATTTTAATTCCCCGGGTCCCTTAGAACAGATGTAGAGATCTCGGTTCAAGTTCCAAGGGTCAATGGATAGCTTCCCGCTCTAAGCGTTAAAATTTATTTAAATTGTATTAGCAACCAATGAAATAAATTTAGACGTTGTCTCAATGGCCTCAGATGCCGAAAGAGTTTAAAAAAATTTTTCTTATTAATTATATTCTTTTACATTGTTGATTATTGATTTGATTTTGTCTTTAATGGCAATTAGCGATGTTGCAAGTTCTTTATTTCCTAATTTTGGATTTGATGCTTTCACAGTTGTTATAAGTAATAAATAAATAAATTTAGATTTTTTGTTTATATGTGGTTTATTTGTTGTAGATACAATGTTTCGGCTACACATTTTATGGCCTTCTTCAGATACAAATCAGAAAGACCTTCACATTTAGAGATCTACAGTCTGAAGTGAAGCGCGAGACAAGAAAGCCGTCTCATTCATCGCAATCTGCCTGCAGAATCGAATGTGACGCCATTACATACAGTTGGTACAAATTCCAATTTTTATTTATTCACCAAATCTCCAATATTTGAATTTACAAATGTTTATAATTAAACAAAGTACATAAATTGATTAACATATTATGTATATATAGTTGATCAATTTATTTACAAGAATTTTTACAAATTTTAATAATTTAAAAAAATTCTAATAATAAAGAAAATTTTTTCAAAGACCAAAAAACATAATTCAATCTATGTTTGCCATATATGAAGGGTACCACTGACATGATTGGTCATATATTATACTATACTAAAAAAAGATAACATCAAACACTCTACCAAATTTTCAAGAAAATTCATCTCACAAGGACAAGCAGAAATATGAGAATCCTGGAGGTTATAAAATAGATTGAAAAAATTGCGATCTAACATATATATTGGCCAAACCGTACAGAAGACGTTCATTTGACCCACTAAAGAAAGAAAGAGAGAGAGAGAGATCCTTTTAAGTCAATCTGAAAAGAGTGCTATAACCAAACATTTTCTAAACATGGGTCACAAAATGGGTGATATAGAAACAATAATTATTGAAACGGAAGAAACTAATCACGAAGCCTTATAAGAGTAGCAAAATTTAAAAACACCCCAAAAATCTAAATCGAGATGATGGCTTTCATTTAAACAGAATATTGAAAATATCATTTTGGAAAATCTGACAAAAAAATAGGTAGAAATAAAATTCTTGTTTCTCCATTGCTTTAATAATAAAATTGTAAAAATTATTGTAAACATAAATTGATCATCTATATATATATTAGATGGATGTTAATAATTTTATCTATTTATTTCTTAAGTTAAGCACAATAAATGCATTAAAAAAAATGAATTAATATTTTTGTAAATATAAATCAATTCAGAAAATTAATTAATTATAAGTGGATTGCTTTATATAATTATAAACATTTGTAAATTTAAATATTGGAGAGTATAAAAATTTAAATTTATGCCCAACTGAATGTAATGGCATCAGATTCGCGCAAATAGCGCTGAGGTCCGAGCGTGACGGCCTTGTTGTTTCTCGCTTCACTTCAGATTGTAGATCTCAAGATATAAGGCTCTTCGTGATTTATATCTGAATTGTATCTGAAGAAAACACAGAAACTTTGTATTTAATAGAAATAATCCATAGTTAAACATAAAATGTTATTTACTTATTCTTAATTCTCTAGCTGATTTTTCAATATTGCCAAGACACAAAGTGTTTTAGTCATACTTGAATTTTTGAATGATTCGAACTTAAATGTAAAATATAGTTAATTATAAAATCATTACTGTACTATTGTAAATAGAGAGCATATAATTACTAATAATTTTAGAAAATTATACTGTAATAAAAATTGTAAAATACAAAGACTTTATAGTCCTTAACCCCAAAAGGGGGAAGGGATAAATCTAATAAATAAATTAAAAAAAAAAAAAAAAAAAAAATTGGAAATGAAGATTCCTCGCCAAAAACAATCTAGCGACGAAAATGATTTTTGTAATTACTCAAGTCACAACAAAAAACACCAACAATATTCTTGAATTCGCCATTGAATATAATACTCCGATATGATATTCAGCTCCAGTTGAACGACTATTTTCATTTTCACATTTTATTTTTTGCACTCATATAATAATTATAAATGTTGAAAACTGAACGATTTTGGAAAATATCGGACGATTAGGGGGGGGGGGGAATGATTTTTCTTTAAATAACAGTTTTTTTTTATATATTCTAAAAACTACATCTTCTCCATACATAATACCTAAATACAACAAATAATACAATAATATACAACACTTGTATGTAGATTTATTGTAACTTTGTTTAAAAAAGGTTGAACTGTGAACATTGCTAATTGTAATATAAGGCAATATCAAAACAATAAACAAAGTTAATTAAAATTTAATTTTAATCATATAATCAACATGAGATTATATTAAATTATAGATAAAAAAATCTTTTAAGCTAATTAAAGACCTCTCCTATACTATTATTTGTTAGTATACAGGGTATATATGGGTCGGCAAAGTTCACCAGTCTGCTTGGTCCGATAGATTATATTTATTTTGTTTTAAAACACAAATAGTAACCATATTAAATAATTTAGTTTAATTGTTAAAGAATTATTATTTTTTATATAATTTTAATCCAAAATAAGTATATATAATTTTAAAGCAAAATAGATTAAAGGTGTGTAATGAGAATAATCGTTGAAGTAATTTGACGGATTTACCCATAAAGGATTGAATTTAAAATCCAAGATCCTATCCAAGATTTCAGATTTAGATTTAGATCCAATTTTAGAAATCAGATCAGTTTGAGGATCGCGACTAAGATCCTTTTTTAGAAGATTTTGTCCATCCCTTTATCTAAAACATATCCAAAAATTAGAAAGACCCGAACTTTTACAAGGCAGGGCTTTTTTAACCCTGCAATTGGACTATATTGTTACTTTTAGTAATATTTAAAAATCTCATCAAAAAACATAAGATATGAAAAAAAGGGTGGCTCGCATTTTTTGCTCAGAAAAACCTGAACGAGGTGCATATTTTTGATCTCACAACGACTCTGGGCAAAAATACATCTTCTATGTATTTCGATGAAAGTTTATTTCTTTTTGTGAACTTTTTCTATTTTAATTAATTAATTAAAATAAACAATGATATTATCAATCTATAAAAATTTTATTACGTTGATAGCACTGAATTACTATTATTATTTATTCAAAATTATAAATATGAGTTTTGATGCAATTCTAAAAAAAATTAAGTCTTATTTTTTAAATTGAAAGCACTAAAAGCACAAGTATTTTTATTCATTAGAAACAAAATATGGGATAGGGAGGTGAGTGAAGTCCGAAGTTAAATGAAAGCCATCTTTCTTACATGCATATCTACTACAGTCAAGATAGGAACGTGGAAAAATTCATTCCTGTTTCCAGGCGAATTTAAGATATGGAATTAAAAATATTTTTATATAAAACTAAAATAAAAAAGGATTATTTTAAACCAAATTCAAAATCTAGACCATTCCCCATAAAGAATGACAAAGACCCAAATTTAAGATTTTTCAAATTGCAGAAGGCCAAAAGTTATTCTCTTATTCTTTTTTCCGTTTCTTCTCAAATTCACTTAAACTTTTAAACAAAGCTACGGGTTTTTATGAAATTTAAAATACATACCAAAACCCAATACCTTTGATATAAAATTTCAGTTTGAAGTAATTGTAAAGGAGGGCAATTTTTTCCCTATCTTAACATGGAAAAAAGATTATTTCTGACTTTAGCTACGTTATAACGTTATATATGAACAAATCTATAAAGATAGTTAATTATTTGTATTTAATATTACACACATTAAATCCATTTTAAAAGAAAAGGCATTATATTGTATTTATTTTAGAAAAACTAAATTTTTGAATTCATTTTATACCTTTTTTTTTTTAAATTTATTTCTAGTTTTTGATCAGAGACCATGCCGATATAAAAATACATATTACAAAATATAATTGAAACAACATTAGAATTAGTTAATATAAAAGATTAAAAGACAACTGAAGGAACAATATAAAAAACGCAAATAAAAGAACATTGTAGTAAATATTTAATAAGAAAAACAAATAAAAATTTCTGACTTTTTTGCTACAGAATAGTCTTCGTGTCTGCGTAGAAGTTGTAAAGAGCTGTAGTTATTGAGTCTATTGGATTCTTTAGGAGTTAAAGAAAATTTAAAGGGCTTGGTATATGATATTTCATTTTTTAAGGATGGCACGTTCTTTTTTAAATTTAAAACAATGAGTGAATAGGGGTTCAGAGATAGATATTGGAAGAGGAAAAATGAGAAGAAAAAATGTTAAAACAGAATAAAGGTGAGAGGGATCTGGTGTGAGTGATTCGTTCTGTTAATTAGACATATGGTTAGTTATGGATAGTTTTTCAAACCAAAGTTTGCCTGGTTGGGGTTTTAGTTTAGCGCAAAAAAGCGAGTAGATTGTGGGGGGTTTTGTCAATTAAGAAGCCATTCAGTTTTCACATATGTTTAAAGATATTAAAGGTATCCAAAGATGTCCCTAAGTTGAGGAGCCGTCATATAAAGCAGCTTTATTGGCTAAAAAGTCTTATTATTGCCTTATCGAGTGTGCCTTAATCAATGTTACAAGGATGATAGATGGTTTCCATAAGGTGATGATGTCTGTGATGAAATAAATATTTTAAGTTGAACGAGTCAAATAACAGATAAAACGGATTTCAGATTGCTTTTAGATAAGTACATTATGGAGGAAGTTTTATATAAATCAGAGCCTCATGAATGGGTGTTTGTTCGGAATTGACTGGAAGAGTAATTTGCATTAAACAAGATCTTATAAGAAATTTTAGAAGCGTCGGTATAAGCTTCAATTCAAATAAAGCCACCAGTAAAACCCCAGTCTCAAATGATCATTTTCACACTGAAACATCAAATGCGCGTCTGGTGGCTTCCCTGAGCGCTTTGCCAAATAGAGAAGGACCACAAACACTATTTCTATTATTAATTTATTTAACTTGTGAATACTCGCGAAATGAAAAAATTTAATGAAGTAGTGTAACGTCCTTGAGAGAGGTATTTGCTTCGAAAAACTTGACAAGAGTAAAAAATAAATTTAATGAAAACCCAACTATAGATTGATAATCAGAGCATAATTTAGTAATTATTTAAGAACACCCACACCCCTAACCTTGGGATAATGGTAATCGGACCTCAACCTTTGTGAAATGTGCTAATCTTTGTGGAGATCTCACACTCGATTTCAACTTGGATTTTCACTTTTCACAGCTGTATTCTTCTCATGAAGAGAGAGAGGGGGGTTCATTTATTTCCACTAAAATTTCGTTAATCGGAGAGGAGTTTCGTGTTTCGTGGGTAGTTTTCTAGAAACCCTGGCACATCATTTTAAGGACTTTTGAAGAACTAAATTTTGCTTTTAAAGAATTAAAAATAAATCTTGTTTGTTGTGTTAAATCTATGTGTTTATAATCTAATAAAATAAAAATAAAATACTTCATTTATTAAAAAAAATATATATTACATATCACATCTTGGGAAGAAAATTGTCAATTTTTAGTTATTGTTTGTACTATAAGGCTTTTAGGCTTTTATTTTAATAAATCTGTAAAAGACAGTCTCATTCATGAAGTAATGTATATAGATCAGGTAATATCAATCTCTTAATTTTTTAGATTTTTCATTTAGAGTCCAATCGGAGAGTACTTATGCCCTGCCATGGGTATTTTTGTATATGTTTTACATAATGGGGTCCTTATTAAAAATTAAGCTTTTGATCTTGTGGCGCATCCATCGGCTATATTAAAGAGTGTTAAAAAAGTTCAGTAATATCATCTTAACTTTGAGCTTATTATTATTTTCATAGATGAGAAAATTTGCTTTAATTTGAATTTTTTCTAAACTCAATGTTTAAAGAGCTACAGGGGTCCAAACTTAGGGTAATTTTTTAAAGTATATGAAACTCTGTTTAATACAAGTTTTATTGCTTATATTGCTGACAAAACTCACAAATAGTAATATACTAACTGTAATTAATGAGAATTACATTAGCTATAAGGGGTGTCTATGGAGAGAGCATGTGGAGCGGTAGCCCTAATGCTCGATAGTACCGTAGTACATACTTTACGAAATGATTAAATATAGGACCCAGCTCCAGAGTCCGGATAAACTCTCATATTTTGTAAATTATATAGATGAGTCTTTCAAAAAAAAAACAGACCAAATTAATGGAAATTCCTAATACTTGTTGGTTTATTTTGTTAAATTTATATTTAGAAAAAAATAATTTCTAAGTACGGGGTCAACTTGTTTATATGCATTTTATAAAGATCTCGAAGTCTCTAAACTAGAGCTCTAGATAGGTATATGCAGCCGTCATTTTGGACTCTAATTGGCGGGTATAGTATTTAAAATTGCAAATTCTTCCATAGAAAAAGAGTAGACACCGAAAATTACAAGTATATATAAGGTAAAATTTCAGAGCTTTGTTAGGATAATGTTTCTTAAATAATTATTTATTTTGTTAACATTGAAAAAAATATAAATAATAGTTGTATTTTCTAGACTTTTGCATTATTTTTTTGAACACTAGCGGTATATTTTAAAAATAAAAAATGCCTAGCTGTTCTGATGTCAATTGTACCAACAAATCAGAAAATAGTAAAATGTTCAGATTTCCAAAAGGTCCTGGAATGGAAGACAAACGAAATGGTTACAAAATATGCGGCGTGATAAAACCAACGAGAGCCCCACCCTTGTTTTATAAAGTTAAAAATATAACCCCAAATTCTCAGTTGATGTACGAAAGCTTCTAAACGTGTATCGTTTTTTAAGCAGAAATACTGCGCAGACAGTGGTGATTTAATGATAAATATTTGCATACTTTAAAAAGGTAATATACTTCATATTTATAATAAATAGAAACATTAGAAAACCATTAGTTTACTGCTGCGTAGCCATACCGGCAAACCTCAAAGTGGGCACAAAATGGCGGCTGCTTATTCTCCCCTTTATAGAGGCTCATCTGTAGGGAAAGATCTCTGATTTCAAAATTTGGGTATGTGAAGCGTTATTAATATATAGTGTGCAGATCATTCGAAAAATTTCAAATGAGGCTTTCATCCCACTATTTGCCAAGAGGTTTTCAGGCCTGTGTTAGGTCCATGAGATGCTATGCAGCCCAAGTATGGCGATTTCAAGAATATGAGCAAGAAAAAAACTTATAATGGGGGATTAGGGTTGCCAGTATGAAAAAGCTGAATGTCGAGACAATATCGGGTTTTGGGTCACATTTTTTTTTACTGTGTCAAGTAAAATAATTAAGCTATAAATTATATGAAAGTAATAATTACTATATATTTTGGATTTAATAAGTAAAGACTCCAAAACATATTTTACTCTTGCAGTTTTTTAGTTTTGACTTAATTTTCATTTTTTTATAATATTTAAGAAAAGTTATTCTAAATTAAATTTTAAGTAACTTTTGTATATACATTTATTTAAAAAAAAAAACTCGAATTGAGCCATCTATATCACTCTCTAATCATGTGACAAATAATGACAACCAATATCTGGTTGATTTATATAAGCTACATAATAGTTTAAAATATGCACTTTAATATTATCCAAACTTTAGTAATGAACTAAATCTCTATAATTTAATAAATCTTTTAATATAATAAATATAAAAGAAGTGTTTAAAATCTGCTAATAGGTATATACAAAGTTTAGTTTAAAAATTTTGTAATTTAATAAAAAAGATAATTCCATAAATAATATTATATATGAAAATAACATACCTTTAGGTGAGCTAAATGATATTCTAATAAAATTTTTGCATTTGCTATGCTCTCCACTGTTCCTACAAAAACAAATGGGACTTGGCCCTCTTCTCTAGGGATTGTTGGTTGAGGTTCATTATCGCCTTCGATTTTTACTCTTACCTAAAAAATGATAATTATTTAAATTTATTAATTAATAAATGAAATTTAATATATAAAATAATAAAAATAGAAAATTACCACTCCAGATTTATCTACAATTTCTTGAATAATTCTACCGTTTTTTCCTATAACTTTACCAACTAAAATGCGTGGTACTTGAATAGACTCTTCACTATATTCAAGCATAGTTCTAGCTTTTTTTACGGCTTCTGGAGTCTACAATAAAAAAAACATTTTTTATCAAAAAGGTTTAAGATATTTTATTATTTAGTAAAATATTTTACCTCTCCATTAATTTTAAAAGTACATGTTTTTTCGTCTAATTCAATTTTTGCGATTCCGTCTATTTTTCGAGCTTGTTGAATATTTACTCCGTGTGCACCAATTGCCAATCCCATGAGATCTACTCTGACACTGAATTCTTCAGTAAATCTATAAGAATAAAATGTGTTTTCTGAGAGGGTTAAGATCAAAAAAAAATCTAAGACTAAAAAATAAAAATATAATATTGTACATTTATTATTGAGGCAATATAAACAAAGTTGAAAAAAAAATTTTCAGTTCAAAGTGCACAATTTTGTCTATTTTTATATAGGGAAAAATGATCTCTTAACGAAAAATAAGCGTTTACAAAACGAGTTTCAGTATTTTCCTAAATTTAAAGCAGTTTTCGTAAGTTAGTTTATCTATTCCAAGGTTGGAATTTATTTTAACAAATTTATTCAATTTTTTTTTAATTAAATTTAAATTTAGTAAAAGTTCATTTTGTAAACATGGGTGCATAAAATGATCCCTGAGATAATGATGATAACTAGAGATCGGATTTTTGTGCAGTAACAGTAAAAAATTTTTTTTGAGAAAATTATATTATAAATAAAATGTTTAAACAAAAACATGAGCCAAAGCATGAAAACATTAGTTAGACTTATTTACAAAAACTAGGAAGTGCTTTGGTTATGTTTTAGTTAAAACATTTTATTTATAACATGGTAATTTTCTCAAAATTTTTTCTGCACTGCTATTTCTTCATTTTCTAAAGAGAATCCGGTCTCCAATGATAACAAACAAAGGAGAATGTAATTTTAATAATCATTTCATTAATATTAAAATAATTATTGCCGACGACACTGTCCTAGCCAAAGAGGAACAGCCACTAAGATCTTTGTTATCAAGAACCAAGAGCAGTTGAACCTCAGATGGGTGACTCAGAGGGACAAGGGCGTAAAACGACAACCGAAAGCAATAGATAATGAAATTTTTCTTATATATTATTAATGAATTTATCAAATCTAATGGCCTTAGCAGGCCAACAGACTAAAAAAAAAGTTAAAATATGTTTTTTTTATATTGGCTAATAATTAATTTAAATAAATATAACAGAGTCTAAATGGACTCAAAAAGACTTAAAAAAATTCCTTCTCATCAACATATAAATGTTTCATGCAAGAGAAAGTAAAATTATTTATTTTAAGTTTAAAACCTTATGGTCATCTTATGCTATTCTAATCAATAGGAAATATTTTTATAAATAAATAAATAAATTTAGAGCTAAAAAAATCATCTAGTCTAAATAAATTTATTTACATGCTTAGAGGCACAAGTCCTTGGCACAATCAAACACAAATACAAATTTATCAAGAGATCAATTTAAAAATCTAATTGTTTTAATTCCTGGGATGATTTTGCCCTCACACAGAGGGATCATTTAAGCATTTATTTATATTAGCTATTCAAATATAACCTAAAACTTGACATGAGGCAAATAAACCTATAATTTTAAGATACTGAAATCCCTATATAAGATTCAATATGAAAAATGTTGCACAAAATTATAATTTGATTTACCCTAGATCAAATACAGAAATTTTAATTTTCTTCTTCTAAAACAATGCCATTACCGCCATCATGATATTTTAAAAGAAAAATGATCGGATTACGAGAAGAAAGTTTATTAATAATTCGAATAAATGGCACTAGTAGTTTTGGTAGAATAGAGGGCGATCATTTTGTACAGATTTCCCCCAGTAGTTTTATTACCAAAATTTGGACTTGATAAGATAAATTTAAAAGAAAATTACATCATTAAGTCCTTACAGGTAAATTTCATCATTAAATCCTAAGTGAACGCATATCCTTTTCATGTTATGAAAATGATGCCTTCACTTGTTTTCAAAAGCGCTTTCAGAGAAGATAAATTATATTATTAAAATTCATGTAGGGAAATAGCTAAATAAAACTCTAGTTATTCTTCTGATTTTCTTCAATTTAATATTAGGTTGGTGCCGAAAGAATTGCGCTTTTTAATATTTTAACTTTAGCGCTTATTTTGGAAAAAACTAAAAAGATAGGTCTCGCAAAATGGTCTGTCTCGATCTATGTGTGAAAAAGATTTCTCAAAAACGAAAAAACTTATGAGGTTGAAATTTTATATTTAAGTTAGGTAGCTTTGTCGCTTGCACCTCAAAGCCCTTTCAATAAAATCGACAAACGGATAGTAGTACTTTATTAATGTATTTTTTAATTTTTTCGATTTCCTCAAAATTCTCTATAACGATTTTGATTAAAAAATTTAAAATTCATATATCAATTATGTATTAGATTATCTTTGAAATGTATTAAACCTTATCCGCGCCAAAATTGTTTGGGGTACACTTTACTGATGTACGTTTTAGGTTTTTTGAGAATTTCTCTTAAACCATTCTAACGATTTTGATTAAATTGGCTAAATTTAGTTATGGTAAATTAGATAATTTTTAAGATGTATTAATCATTTTTCATCTCACAATAGGGTGGGATCCTCAATTTACAAGATGGTCCATGTGCAGCTCGCTTGCTGGCCTCTGTCATATTTTGGAAAACAATGTGCAACAAAGTCATATTAAATTCTCATTTATCAAACAAAATAAATTAAAGTTGGCTGTACATTGAACGGTTACCTAGAGGGCCCAATACAAAAAATCGCACACCACTAAGCTTTCCTTAGCTTAGGTAAGAGAAAGTTGTGTGATGTGCGTTTAGTTACACCAGATTTTTCGATATTCCTTATTTGTTCAAACACTTGTCATACCTACAACTAAACTTTGAGTTCCTTCTTCAAAGAAGTTTGCCGCTTGTTCCGATGATTATGTGTACACAGCCGTTTTCACCTCTTCGTCAATTCAGAATAAAGGGGTGGCATTCAGACCAAGGGAATTATGCTGCTCCATGACATGCAAGACCACATATTGTTGTCCGGACCCGGAATGTGATCAATTCTTTTTGCTAGCAGGAGTTTGACCATGCGCCATATAGCTCGGATCTTACTACAAGAAATTTTTACCTTTTGCGGGACATGAAACAACACATGGCGGCCAACACTTCAACAACGACGAAGAGGTGAAAACGGTTATCGGAACAGGCAGCAAACTTCTTTAAAAAGGTATTCACAGTCTAGTTTCAGGTATGACAAGTGCTTGAATAAACAAGGAAAATATATAGATAAATAAAAGTATGTAGAATCTGAAAATAAATGTGTTTCGAAAATAAATTCTATTGTTTATTTTTCTTTTTAAAATGAACCTTAGTTAAAAAATACCTCTCGTATGTGATATAGAAAAAGTTCAAAATTCAAAATCAGCACAGAAAAGTTTCTAATTCATTTGTTTTTATAAAACCATCAAAAATCATGACGACCCCTTAATGGCAGCACTCGTCAACAAAAGCTAGGGAATGTGTTTGCGCATCTTTTGAAAGGTACTCACCAAAATTTCAGCCATTTTAGACTCGCTATTTTGTTTGACAATCATTTGAGTAAGTCGATTGTGAGTGTTTTTGTGAAAATGGAAAAAATCGACTATCGAGCTCTCATTAAATATTTGTTTTTGAAAGGCAATACGCCTACGCAAATCAAAGACGAGTTCGATGCTGTGTACGGGGACTCTGCACCATCATTTACCACCGTGAAATTTATTTTAATTTACCAGCTGAATTTAAACGTGGCCGTACCAGCTTGAGAGACGATGAACGTTCGGGACGTCCAAAAACTACATTCACTGTCAATAACATCGCTCAAGTTTACCAAATAGTGCTAGACAACCGTCGAATTAAAGTGAGAGAGATAGCAGAGGCTATCAATTTGTCCAAAGAACGTGTTTGTCATATATTGAATCAAGATTTAGGCATGAGAAAGCTGTACGCGCGTTGGGTGCCGCGTTTGCTCACGTTAGACCAAAAATGTATTCGAATGAACATTTCCCATGCTCTGTTGGCGCAGTTTAAGATTAATTTCTGTAGATGAAACTTGGATACACCATTATACCCCAGAAACAAAAATACAGTCAAAACAGTGGACTGTGAAGGGGGAATCGGCTCCAAAAAAACCAAAAACTGTTTTTTCGGTTGGGAAAATGTTGGCGACTGTTTTTTTGGGATAGTCATGAAGTTATCTTAATCGATTACTACCTTCAAAACGGAAAAACTTACAGTAGCATACTACGCATCATTACTTGACAAGGTGAAGGTAGAAATTGCGGAAAAACAGCCACATTTGCAGAAAAAAAATTTTCTTTCACCAAAACCATGCATTATCTCACACCTCAGCGGTTGCTGAGTTGCCATGGCGAAAATCCACGAATTACGGTTTGAACTGCTTGACCACCCTCTTTACTCACCAGATCTAGCCCCAAGCGACTTTTTTTTGTTCCCTAAGCTAAAAGTTGCGCTCGGAAGACAGAGATTTTCTTCAAATAAGGAGGCCATCACCTTAGTAAACAATTATTTTGCAGAGAAAGACGCCGAGTACTATTTGGACGGGTTAAAGAGATGGAAGCATCGCTGGGAGAAGTGTATAGACTTACAAGGAGACTATGTAGAAAAATAAATATAAATTTGAAGAAAAAATGTCTTATATCTTTGTTAGGTCGGAAACTTTTCCAGACCACCTATTTCATGAAAGAATAAAGTGATACTTCAAAGGATATATAAATTTATTATAAAATAAATTTGATCGAAATGTAACGGTTTTTCTTATTGTGGGAATTACTTAAAAATTTTCTTTCACAAATTCACAGAAGAAAGAATGGCTCAGTATATTCCTGAAAAAAATGGTAGAGTTTAAAGGGATTGGAAAACCAGACTAGAAAATTTGATTTATTCAAGAGAGATACTATTGGAATTATGGGCTAAAGCGGTGAATAGAGCCTTTATATTTTAAACAACAGAACAATTTCAAGACGAACACCGAGCTCGACTCCTTATTAATTATGGACGGGATAGAAAGTATCATTCAAGTATTTACGAGCATTTATTCAGTGCTCAAACTTCTTTATTCATTCTTGATGAGAAGGGCAAGAAATATAACGAAGAAAAATCAAATATTAAATATTCGTATCGTTTTGGATTCACAAAAATAACAAAAAGAATTTGATAAAAAATAGAGAAAGTGAAATTTTATATGATGAAATCAAAAGTTCAAATGATGAAAAGCATTGGAAATAATGAAGAAAGACAAAAATAATTCTAAAAAAGAAACTAATAAAAATTATTATAATCTTATGTTCAAGAGAAAATATTAAATTAACTAATTAATACAGTTATAAAGCGATATATATTGAAGAAGAAACGAGAACGTTTGAAAAATCCACAAATTTACCAAATAAAAAAGAATTAGACTCTCATGAGTTAAACTAGGATTTTCCAACCTTTTACACCAGCAAAAATAAAAATATACATTTCCTGGACTGATTTACGGCCAAGACAGAAATAAAAACCATTGTAAATACCAATATTTTAAGATTACACTATATCATTTACTAGCTATATGAATCGAGCGAAATTTTTGCGAACCTGTGTCGGTCAGTGCACCATAGGTTGGAGGGCAGTAATTTAAACAATTCATAGATTATTTTACACCAATTACTCATTCCCCCCCCCCCAACAAATTAATATATAGTTTTTTAGTAATAATCATAATTTATTTATCTTTGGAATATTCTATATTCAAATCAAAGACAATAGTTTAAACTAGATTATAATATCTATTTTATGTAAACAATAATTTCTGTACTTTGATAAGTTAACTAACGACCAATTTCTAGATGGCTCATACGCACGAAAGGCAAAACAAGGGAAAAAGTCAATTCCCCACCATGTTCACAAAACCCTTCCACGGGACCCAAGGAACTTCTGATCCTCCTCTAAAAACGACCAAAAACTAATCCTTTTAGCTTTTAAGTCGGATCCTTAGTTTGAGTTTCAACTCTGAACACTGTTGATCCAGTTCAAATTTATCATGTACGAGGGTTGCCTTTTATATTTGAGGATTTGAGATCAAAAACAAATCTTTTTGACGGTCAAATATTCATGCAATATTAAATGAATGCTGGTCCCACTAATGCCCAAGGATATCTCAATCTCACGATAAGTCACATAACAGTTTTGCAGTATCAGTTCACGCACTGCATCAATGTTTTCCGGAACAACAACCGATTTTGGACAATCTTCATGAAATTCGTCCTTAACCGAACTACGGCCACGATTGAAGTCGGCAAATCAAACAGTAGTCCTTGATGGTGCTTCATCGCCAAAAGTCGAATTAAGTTCATCGATGTATTGTTGTTGGGTTAATCCACGTCTAAAGTTGTAAAAAACAATCGCTCGAAAATGTTCACGATTTAATTCCATTTTTAGCCGAGATGATTTCAAGTTATTGTAAACTACACAAATAGCGCTCGTATGTTAATACGTTCTGAGTATGTGTACCATCAAAAATGTAAAACTTTACAATAAAAGCTTCAGCAGCAATAGTTCAGCGCAATCCCAAAATATAAAAGGCAATCCTCGTACTTCTAACTCCAAATAAATAAATTGTTTATAAAAATTTGCCTTCTTTCATTTATCACGGCAAAACATAATTGGCACATTCGTTTTAGAATCATGACACATATTATTCTATACATACTAAGATAAAATTGGTTTTTCAAGATGAAAAGAAACACAAAGAAGCAATATTATACTAGGAAATAAAATTTTAAAATTTTGTTGCTATTATTATATACATTTGTTGTTATTAAACGAGACTTATACTTAATGTGGGTGCAGAAATCTCAAATCTGAAGGTAGTTTTTTCTCAGTAGATTAGAGCTTTTTGGAATTCATATTTAAAAATTTTTAATCTTTTTCAAATGTTTCAACATTTACAACATACTATTTAACATACTGAAGTTGGATGTTATCTTGAACACCATCCTGATGATAATACTATTAGTCTATACACAAAAATATGCAATTGTATCAGAATATATCTACAATATTAAAATACAATATAATTATGTTCTAATCAGTCAAGATCAGTTGCGCTTGTAACTCTTTCGTTTGTGGACTTGCTAAGGACAATCTCGTTTGATGTTCCAGCATTCCTGTCCCATCGCCCTTGATAACGTTTTTCCATCGTTTTCAGGTCTTAATGGAAGCGTTCCCCTTGCTCACCACCCAAGGTTTTAGGAGAATTGATCAAGATGACTTGACCTATTCATAAAATGGATCATAACATTCATGTAGATTCCTAGATTGCGGAACCACAACAGCATCGTTTGATCCAAAACTTCTTAGTTTTCTGCCTTTTTGTTACTAAAGAAGTTATATCTGCCACAAAATACAGCCAGGTTGCTTTTTCTTTTATATCCATTTTTCTGACATATTCCTCATAAGTACAACGGCTCGAATGTGAGGTCCATCAACCACTTTTTCTCGAAAGATAAATGTATAAAAGCAGAAATAATCTGTTCAAAACAATCACTTTCAGTATTAAATGCATTAACGAACTTCTTCATTGGGCCAGTCTGAAATCTCTTCTTTTCATGTATCATATGAATACTACAGTTGCCATTTATTTGATATTTCCCGTGTTTCATATATGGATCAATCCTTATGTGCCCATCGAGCTTGGCTGTCCCAAATGCACAGCAAGAATATTTCGTGAAACCTTGCTGTTGTCCAATGAAGATGTTTACCATTTTTAGATCCACATTTATGATCCAGTTATGCTTATGTTATTAAGACTAAGTCGATCATTGTTTTTACGTCATTTTATTCTTCTTGCAGATGAACGGAATGACCAACTATTTATATGCGGAGATCATTTCTTGTCTTGAAGGCATAGGGGAACTTCAAAATAGTTGATATATGCACGTCTCACAAATGATGAAATCTTGTATCTTTGACGTTGAAGACATGTAGTAAATGTAGTTGGTAACATTTATAAAAGTTTAAAAAAAAAATAAATTTAACCAATGGAAGGGGGGAGGGCCCGGGTCCCTTGGGACCTTTACTATTTTTCTTTAATTTATGAAAATAATTTTCATGGAAATATTAACTATATGAGTGGGGGGAAATCATCATAAATGATATAAAAAAAATAGTAATAAATCAAGTTAAACTGAAAAAGTCAGTGGGTCCGATTGAAATACCTCCACACATTTTGAAAGCGTGTTCAGATTTTCTACTGGAGGGTTATTTTTAACTTAAGTTTTAAATCTAAAATCTTTCCTAGTTTTTTGAAGGAAACAAATATAATATCACTTCATAAAAAAGGAGAGAAGAGAATAGTGAGTAATTATAGATCTTTTGCTCTTTTGGAAAGTGTAGCTGGGATGAAAGTATAGTGTATAATAAATAAATATATTTCTATTGTAAAAGAGAAAGTAAAAAATTTTATATATAAATTTTTTGCTTTGTAACTTTGTGATTTATAATTACTCACTATTTTCTTCTCTCCTTTTTTATGAAGTGATATTATATTTATTTCCTTCAAAAAACTAGGAAAGATTTTAGATTTAAAACTTAATTTAAAAATAACCCTACAGTAGATAATAATAGTGAATTAATATATCATTTTTTGCAAAGATATGATATGAAAAATGCGAAGCCTTTTTATTAGAATATTTTATTTGCGCTTTTAATGACGAGGTTTTGACAGCAATTCTGTCTTCATTTGATCTTTTTTCAGCCTACAATCACCTTAAAATTTTACTGACAAAAAGTTTGATTTCATTGCTTGATGAGCGAAACTGTTCTGGTACGTTGAAAATAGACTAGATGAAAACAGAATCGCTGTCGTAATGTCATCATTAAAAGCCTAAATAAAATATTTAAAAAAAAAGATTGCGCACATCCTGAAGTGTTTAATGTTATTTTTCACTTATTAATACATCGGAAAACCCTCATTTCATTTCGGAATAAAAATAAATATATTCGTCCATAAATCTCGGACATATTTAATTTCTTTGTAAAATGAAATCTCCACCTAAAGAGGGGTTCCTACCCATAATCTGAATTAATCATAGCCTAAATCCACACCAGGAAAATTCTCTACGCAATGGAAAAAACTCCACGAAAATCCGTCCAATAGTTTCGGAGCCTATGCAAACAAACAGACAGACAGACCCTTTTATATAATATATAGTATAGATATAGATATATTTAATAACTATTAACTTATTCCTCCCAATGTTTAAATTTAATCACGATTTTTAAATAAAAATTTAGATTAAATAATTACTTACCCTCCTACATTTTGTAATTTTGTAGATTCTAGTTGCCTTGCAGCTTCTTCTGTTCTTTTCAATAAAAGCACCTTTTGAGTTAAATTTCGAAAATGCATTTCTTGTAACATTGTGGAAAACTTTCTTGAAGTTTCATTTTGGGAGATCACAGACAGGACTCCTTTTTCAGGAATATATTTACAAACTGCTGCATTAATAGCTTTTTGAAACTCCTTGTGAGCATTTTCCATTTTTGCACTAAAAAAAAATAAAGAAGAAAATAAAGCAATATAATAATTTTGATCCTTTGTTTCTTTATGAAGAAAAAAAAAGTTTTAAATAGGTCATCAAACAATTTTATAGAGGTAATATAATTATAATAGAGGTTAGATGAATTTGTGACTATTGTATATAAAATAATTTTGATGCTGAATATTATTTTAAAAAATGAATTTAATTTTTGTTTTTAATTTAAAGTAGATTTTATAATTAAAAATAAATGCTATATATATAAAACAATATTTAGCATTAAAAATTATTTTATATACAATAGTCAGAAATTCATCTAACCTCTATTATGTATATATATATATATTTTCATGTAATTTAAAATTAATGACGAAGTCTGTTTCTATTTTTATTTAAAATATTTTAATTTCATATTTTTGTTCTGAAACTAAAGAACTCATTACAAGTATATATCAATATAATTAATCGATTCTATTAATAAAAAAATAAAAAACAAATCGTTTTTATATTTTGAATCAAGATTTATTTTTTATTTAAATATTTTAAATTTTTACTTACTATTCTCTAAGTTCTACAGGTACAATAATCTCAAATTTATAAAAAGTATTCTTATCGATTGGACCATTTGTATTAATATATCGTAGTCTATCACTTGCTACGATTTCAGTATAAGTATTATCCCATCCAAGATATTCGACTACCATAAATTCTCCCTTAATCATCTGAAAATTTGACATTAACAAAAATATAATAGATATCATAAGCAAAAAATAAAATTAATTATATTTACATAAAGAAACCAAATAAAAGAAAAATAATGCAATAATTACAACTCCTTTTATTGTTTAAAGTTGGTTGTTATATTAAACAATTTCTTTATTTTTAATGTAAATTTAAATAACTTTTCCATTGTCATGTGAATTAATAAAAAGAATGGAATAAAAAATTATTCATAATTGGGATTTTGAAATTGATTTAGGGTCAATCTCAATCATTTGATCACTATTTTCACAATACGACTTGAAGGCCCGTTGCTCAAGAGAGTCAGTCGATGGACGAGTGCCCTTAGACTAATTGGGTCCAATGAAGCAGAGCACGTACAGCAAAGAAACAAATACTGCTGTGTGTTATTGGATTCCAAATGTCTCAAGAGTTCGGGGCCATTTTGACCCTCATGTGTATTAGGTCCAAGCGCGTATCAACAAAAAATTTTCGGAGGGGGGGGGGGGGCTAAACTAAAATCTGCCATTTCATGAGAGGGGCCGGACCCCATGAGCCCCCCTCCCCTGAATACGCCTTTAACCTCTATATAAAATAATGTTAGTTTTAAATCTTTAAGCTAACTTTATGTACGTTGGATATCATAGGCTAGCGTTTATGAAGAGTGCAACACACAAACGCTGTAGTGAAAACGATCTGACATGACGACCGCATATCACACAACTTTATCTTACCTATGAGTGGCGTGCTGTCACACCAGGTCTTTTGCATCTGGCTCCCTAAGACGTTCACAAGTTTATTTTACCTTTTATTTTTAGAGATTTTTTGTTAGAGTCAATTGTCAATTAATATCAATTAATTTTTTCATTCCAAATTTATCCCAAAAAAAAATATTTATAATTAAACATAGAAATTAAAAATATTTATATTTTGTCACCATGGCAACGAGTTGTTCTATCATTTCTATGGAATACTTAAAATCTTCAATTTAGGAGTCCAGACTATTTAAAGGTGGATAATAATTAATATAACATAAAGATTATCTAATTTATTATATGTACAGCCAATTTAATCAAAATATTCAGAATGGTTTAAGAGAAATTCACCCAAAACTAAAAAATATATGAGTACCAAGTGGGTCCCAAACAAGATTGAAAGGGATACATTTCAAAAAGCATCTAATATATAATTGTTTTAATCAAAATCGTTAGAGTGAATTTTGAGAAAATCGAAAAAAGAAAAAACTAAAAAAGTACATCAGTAAAGAACTAGTACTCGTTGACCAATTTTATTGAAAAATCTCGAGACGCAAGCGACGTGAGTACCTACCTTAAATATAAAATTTCGGCCTCGAGGAGCTTTTCGTTTCGAAATCTTGTTCACACACAGAGACCTTTTTTTTTACACTCATGGACCTCAAAACGTGTATATTCCGTTGAAATTTCGACATCGATTTTTTTGCGATCGCAATACTTACCCTATACTATATATTAAATATATAGGAAAGAGAAAGTAAAAATGCGGTAAAAAAAAATTATAAGAGTTAATTATTGAATGAATTGACAAAAAATTTCCTTCTCGGGTGTATATTTGAGGTAAGAGAGGAAGCCGCCAAATACACACACAAGAAAAATATCATCTGTAGCCCTTCAACGAATAATTATTATCGAAAATATTATATATCCATGTTTAAATTATTTTTTGATTTCATTTGGTCCGTACAAGCCCACCTACCGGGTTTCTCGCTTATTTACCCAAGTGCTTTCGTGCATAGAGACACCCACCTGAAATCTAGCGGTCCTCTGGCCTTAGTCATCTTTTGGTTTTAGTTGCGGGAAGCCTTTGAATATGATTGAATTGGTTTTATAATAAAAGTATCAGCCGGAACGTTAATTTTTTTATAAAAGTATCAAGGATTGTTTTATCCATAGGGGACGATTCGAGAGGAGGGAGAGAGAGAGGAAGTGTACACCGTCCCAAACAAAATCTCCCTATCAACACTAACTACGCTGGCCGCCTTGGACAGATAGGCATCTAGCCAGGGAATTTCGCCCAATGAACCCTCTGTTTTTTTAATGAAAAAATATATATTATGAATCTTTCACTTTTTTTTATAATCTATATCCTGGTATAGTTCTTCTTGGTTCAACTCTTATTTAAATAATTTGACAAAGCATTAAAAATTGTTCACGATAAATAAGCAAAAGTTGGTTAGTTTAAAGGTTAAAAACGAGGGGGTTTAAACTATGGGAGAACGTGGGTTCGACTTCCATGAGTGCCTCTTTTTTCCATTTACGAATTTAATATAAAAAACTTAAAAGTGAGAAAAAGACATTTTATAAATTTTAGAGAAAAATATTTCCATTTGATATATGATTAAAATTTTTTCACATGCTGCCCCGTGGCATATTTACCATCCCAACTAATAGATGCCGCAAACAGTTTTCGATATTTTTCAATTAATTATATCAGCAATAAAGCAAAATATATAATTCGATTTAAATATACTGAGAAACAAATAATTTTTATAACGCTCCATTCTAAGAAGATAAGAATTTTTTTAATCTTAAGTTTCATTTCAATCATGATTATGAATGCGTTCCAGAAGGATCGTGAGTATATAAAACTAATAATATTAAAAATTATAAAATATATTTAGTTTCTAAGTACTATTTTAATAAATGTTATAATATTTTAGAGAAAATTAATATGATAGAAAAGAGAAAATATAATATCAACTCTCTTTTCTTTTAATCCAAAAGGCTATTAGGTACCAATATAAATAAATTAAGACGGATAACAGTTATCGTCTATAATATATCTTAATTTTTTCTCGTGTCTAATGGCCTTTGATGAGAAAAGTCAAAAATTCCATGAGGATCCCCCCCCCCCCTCGCCTCTGGATGTAAAAAAATAATAATAGAAAGTAATTTGCCTATCTATATTATTTGCCTAAAGTTAAAAAAAATTTGTATATTGTTCTTAGTGTGCGTCTATCTCATCGTCTTAATATAAATTCCAACAAATATGAATCTACGTAGAGGCGTTTGAGCTGTACGTTTATCTTCTATATGCCATTTACGATTTTATACATTATTAAGTGAGAAATTTTTTGATTTGGATTGACTATGTTATTATAAATATAAAATAAAGTGCGCGAAATTGATATTGATATGCATACACCCTAAATTTCTTAATTTTTTTATCAATTTGACTTTTATTATATCAAATTAATTAGAAAACAACAAAACTATAGAAAGAAAAACAAACAACCTTTTTAAATTTTAAAAGTTTTATTAAAGAATAAGTTTTTAGGGTCCTCTTCTAATTATTCTAAGATCATAGTGAGTATTCAAGTTCCCGAT
>JAAAKE020100911.1:0-18453 GCA_010014785.2 Anisolabis maritima
AATAATAAAAATTTAAATTCATATTTATAAACTCCTCTCTTATCTTCCTCTGCCTTTAATTAATTAATTAATTTTGTTGTTTCTCATTGTTGTCTAGAATTAATGCTGTCTTCCCCACCACCGGCCATCTATTACCTCCCCTACTCTGCCGATCGCCATCGCCTGCCTCTCCTCATCTTCCCCGAGCAGATGAAAAAGCGTCGGTCTTGAAGTCAGAAGCAAAGCCCAGACGACCCAAAATATCAAGTAATTATTCTAGTTAATTTTTTATTTATATTTTCTTTGTTTAATAAGTGATTTTGGAATGAGCCATTCAGAAACTAAAGTCCCTTTTTTTGAATTTTTTAAAATTTTACTCTCAAAATATTTGGTAGGTGCTTAAGTTGTTTAATATTTAAAATAAATTTATTTTAAAATTAAATACCTTTGACTCGACGGAATGGAGAATGGACAATATTTGTTTCCGTCTCTATTCTCTTTGAAACCACAATATGAAATTGGATGAGTGTAAAAAGGATAGGTGGTAATTATTTTCAATAAAATTTAAACCTTTATAATAAAATAACAAATATCTCCTTTTCTGGAATTAATCTCTTTAGCCTCTGAACGGCCCCTATTATTATTTATTACAGTGGATGAACGGTTAACGAACATAATCATAATCGTTCAAGGAAGATGTTCATTACCTGAATTGTTCGTTGACCAATTTGCCACCATAAATAAATTTTTTTGGCATTTTATCTTATATAGAGCTACTTTCCTTTTTGCGTTCTTTTATATCTCTTATCTGAACATGTGTTTATTGTCGGAACATATAAATATTTAGCAAGTGTTCGTTGTCCGATTTGTTCGTAGATCGAACTGTTTGCTTATCGGTAGGGCATTGTAGTTTGATTTTTTGTATCCTGATTCTAAAAGCTTCAATTCAACATTGTTGGGGAGGATTTTTTAAATGGACAATTACATCCTAATTTCTACGATTAAGAGTATATCAAAATTAAAAAAAAAAAATTTTAATCTGCGACGCTTTATTTTACTTACCCTTCGCCCTAAATAAACTACAGTTATTTTCAGCTTTATACAACAACAGAAAAAAAAAACATATTTTGGTGTTCTTGAGGGGGGTTGGCTTAGCTATCGGGGAGTAAAAGAGAAACATTAAGAACTATGACCAAGTGCAATTTCGAGTGGAATACTTGCAAGAAATTAAAAAAAGAAATAAAAGATTGTGACGAATTTATTGAAAAAAAATCCTCTTTTTTTTAAATATTAAAAAATTATATTTTTATTATTAAGATCCTTTTTTTTATAAAAAAAAAAATGATTATGTATTTTTTCTATTTCTTGAAATGAGCAAGAGCAAATTAGTCCTTAATATCTTTGTGGTCTTCATCTGCGATATCCCGCTTCGCAAACAACAAGTGGTGTACACTATCATGGGTTCATTTAATGTCCCCAACTATTGTATGATTATCACATACAAAATTTCTGAAAATACTTCTAAAAGATAGAAAGTAAGCAAATTCGACTGTTCGTAGATCGAACTGTTTGCTTATCGGTAGGAAATCTTTTTATGCGTTGGGCCAAAGACTGAACCTAAATATAGTGCATCTTGTGATTAAAGAAATGTTTTCACTTCTTTAAGATTTTATATTTTTGGGTTAATGCAAAAGTTCGGCCCGTTTTTGGGGCTAGATGCCATTGAAAAAATGGGACTTTTGCATCCATTGGTTGAGCCTGAAATCATGGGGGGGGGGGGGGGGATATATATATTTGTTGATATACAAAACAATATCATATTAATAAACAATAAAGCATTTGCTGTGGTCATAGATAAACAAGAATCTTCTTTTAACACCAAACATGAATGGGTGACCGTCAGTGACTGATTTAAGGGCCAATTTTAAGGAGTGGAGCGATCTTTCACCCAGACCCACATATAAATGCACTAGTGTGGCATGAATTCGTGAAAATATAAATAAATTCCACAAAAATTGCTCATTTATAGGAGGGGAGGCAATCGTCTGAATCGTCCTTGCCTCTAGTGCGAAATTGTGATGGACCGTCGATAGTAATCTAGTCCAAATAATGTAGTTAAATCCAATACTATCATCATTATCAAATTTTTACAAATATTTCAGTTCTTTATTAATGTTAATTTGGTAATTTGAATCCGAACCTAAATCAATATAATTTTTTTTTGGGGGGATATGGAAGCTTAAGGTCTTGACTTGTGGTCACATGCAACCAGGAAGAATAGGAGTAAGAGGGAGTGAGAATTTTATATGGTTCATATTGAGATTGAATTTTTAAGATTGGAGATTGTATAGTTTACAGCCATTTAGACCTCGGCAGTTGAAAAAAAATAATGGAGCAGGGTAATTACCCCCTTTACCCCCTTTTGTATACCCCTATTTGCATTAACCCAACCAATATGATAAGTTTATTTGAATATTCGGTGTGTGTGCTTTAGATTTAGAGCGAATTAAAATCATACCAACTTCCATGTGACATTACATGAAATTCAGCCTTCTCTTCTAATCGCGCCATTTTAATTAAAAAATTTTATAATTTTTATTTTATTAGCTTATACCTATATTGAATATTTAGCCTATTTGAGCTCCAAAAAATTATCGGAAAGAGGGGCGATTAAAGGAAAGTTGAGTCCCAAATCCCTATACTTCGAAAACGGCTGGTTTAAGAATATTATTATTAAAATAACTGATTAAAAAATTACCTCAAAAAATAATTTTTACATAATAAATACGTATGTTATTAGGACTAATAAAATTTTAAATTTGGAGAGCACAAATTCTAACAAAATATTTACAATTTAGAAATATTCTCTCAGACATTTAGACATAATGTTCTTATACATACTAACTCAGTGGATTCTGATATTATTAAAGAGAGAACGGTTTCTCCTGCCGAGTTTTGACACGCCCAGAATATTTTATTTTTTATGTTTTCTAAAAGAAATAAATATGAAGATTGCTTTTTTTGTTCAATTGTTGCACAAGCCCTCTAGGATTCAAACCCAGGATCTCCTTCCTTCCCAGAGTTTATGACGAGATTTCCACTTCCACAAAAATCCTATTATCTGATGATATTTTGATCAGGATAACACGCTATCTCCGAGAAGTCAGAAGATTCTGGCCTGCGTCTGACAATATTAAAAAAAAACACTATCTAAAAAATTATCAAAGAGCATAGCTTGTTCTAATAAAAATTTATTCATATTATTTTTGAAACAAATATTTCCTTATACTATATTCTACCTCAATAGTATAGTCCGGATTTTCATTTGGCCATAGACTGAATAAAATTTTTTCTTATTTTTAAAATTAGTTTTTCTTTTTTTGCATGTGATTTTTATTTGAAATTACATAAATTATTATGTAATTTTGTCGTGTTTTTATTAAAATTTTGTATTATTTTTTTAAATTTTTTTTAGCTTTAGGAAGGGGGCAGCTGAATCTTATTTAATTATTTTGCTGAATTTTGGGTGATAATCTTATGATATTTTTTGTATTTTTGTATATTGCGTGATGATATTATTTTAACTTTATAAGGCTGAAATTAATTAATCACAAAATTTCGTACCTTTCTGTTGATTGTAAGGAAAATTTGAAAGGAGAGGGTTTATGTCTAAAGATTGTTCGAAAGCATTTCTTTTCCTAAAAATAATAATTGGAAAGAATAAAATAAATCATTTTAAAAAATATGATAAAATCTATATTTCACGAGATGAAGATTAACAATTTATTTTACACATGAAACAATTAAGTATCTAGAAACTAAGAATCGACTGACACTAGAAGAGTATCAAGTGATAGTTTTAATTTTTTTTTTTTTTTATTTTCTTTTTATATTGACAAATATACAGATTCGAAGTTATTTACATTTATTACATTGATATATTATAAATAAAAATGTGATATGTACATACAAGGTGCGTTTAAATTTAAATTCCCATATAGAAAAAACATCCTCAAAATTTTAATTTTCATTAAAATATGCAGTCCTTAAAAATAATTTATAATGGAAAATTTTATAATATTGTCGGACCATTTTCAAATTGTTAGAAATCTTCGTCCCCCCCACCCCCTCTAAAACTATGAACACCAAAGGATGCTGAAGGAGGGAGGGAACTAACCACCCTACTCCTACCTCCCTTCATATATCTAATATTCCGAAAGTGGCCGCACTAATAATTTTTTCTTTTTTTTTTTAAATAAGCTTAATAATTCTTTGGAATCTCCTAAATCAATTGATGAATTACAGATACAAATTCTTTTTAATTTCTGATTAATGTTTTTGGGAAATTTTCTGGCCCATCATAACTCAATAACAATGAGTATCATTTCAATTTGTTGACAGAGACAAAAGGATTTTTAGAGGGATGTAACGTTATTCTATGCCCCCAAATGGGGATGATGTTTATAAAAAAAAAACGGAATAGAAACGTATTTAAGATATGCAAGATTCCTTTTGTTCATCTTTTTTGCCCAAACAAATTTTTTCCCGACCTATCCCAGTAAAAAATGAAATTAATTACATCTTTCGGCTTTGTTATATATAAACATTTTTTTTAACAAGAATATTTTAATTATCCGATTACTAACATTCACACACTAACAAGAACAATTTCCGCTTAATTTTCACACCCTCAGATCTAATATGTCTTTCTTTAATTTTATTTTAGAAAACATTTTAGACCATTCTGATATGTATATAATTATTTAGCTGTATATAATTATTTCAGCTGAAGAGAGTTTTGGTGAAATTCCAAATCAAATTAATATATTTATTTTTTAGCACCAATTTAATTTAAATTAACAAGAGTTGGTTTTTTCAAATTTAAATTTTTTGACATCATCTGAGTAACATCTAAATCCAAATTTATAATTACTTTTGCACTCAAATTAATTTTACCTTTGATAATTCGTTTTGTGGATCATCAAATCTATCATATAGACCAGGGCTTATTAAACTTTTTCCATTTGATCCAAGGCCAAAAAATTTAAGGTGGCTCCTTAATTATTTTTCAATATATTTCTCAAAATATCTACCGCTCTCATTCTTAGCTTCACCACTACCTAATGGGTCGCAAACCAAAATTTAAAAGGATAATTCGTTATCTTATTTTCAGTAAACTTTATACTCTATTTAAGACAACTTTAACTCTCAGAAGGGAAGGACGAACAATTGCATTTGTCAGGTTTGTGTTTCAGTAAAGACGTTGTGAAAGTGAGCACCCTTGCGTTTTGTGAAAATCTGGTAACATAGGTCGTTACCATAACAAGGCGCGCTCTGATCGGTCGGCATATTGTCAGTTCTCCTCCCTGCCCTTCCCCACTCTTCGTCTCCTCATGCTGAATTTTCATCAAGTAGAGAAGAGCATCTATGGTGAATTAGACCTAACATTAAAATCATTTTGCACTTTTAAATTTATGTGATAATTAGAAAATTATAAATTAGTTTTGTCGATTTAAACATTAACTTAACTTAACATATATTAAATAAAATTTGTACAATATTACTACATTCTGATTATGTTCCAAGGGGGATTTGGAATCGTTTGAAACCGTCACACATAACCACAATTTTTTTGATTGGCAAAAATATATCTGACGGTTCCAAATTGCTCTTAATCTTATAAAAAAAATAGATTACATAAAAAGTATAAGTGAAAAAATAAATAAATATTATATAACAAAGAAAGAATACCTTAGGCAAAGACGAATTCAGATAGAGGGAGTAATTTTACTTTTTTTTTTGCTGACTCCATCAACTTCCTCGTGGACCCGTCCTTGCTCTTAGGTGTAATAATATAAACATATACATAGAAGAATAAAGATCTAGATTCACTTTTTTATTTTAATCATCATTCAACCCTTTGTAATTTCTCTTTAATTTTGATTTAATAAATTGAATAACTCATTTATTCAATTTTTTTTTTTGGTGTATTGATTAGAAAACATTGAATATGTATTTAAAAGAAGGCTATTTTATTTTCCAAATTGGATGAAATTGAAAATAATTAATTCATTGCTCAGCGGCTCACATCTAGTAAACTCTTGGAATTGCCGGAAGTAAGTCTGGCATTTCTAGTCTCTCCCTTATTAATCACCAGGCTCCTCGTATTGGATATGCGCTGTGATAATTCACAGATTTTTACAAAATTTTACAATTGTTTTTATTCTTCTTTCAACAAAGAGGAAATGATTAGTTAGCTATAATATAAAAAAAAAGTTTATGGCCTGAGCTTTGTTTGAAATACCTGGTTGTTTTCAAATAACGTCCCATAAAAGAGCTAATATATCGTTTAAGATAAAACATTTTTGCGAGAAAAGTTTGTGTTGGTTGGGCATAATTCGAGCCCCTCGAACCAAGATTTTCCGCTTTCGCGGCGATAAAGTTTAAATAATATTTTTTTTTTAACAGTTACTGTGCAAGTATATTTTCGGTGTTGGATCGAGACTATTGAATATTGACATCATGATCAAATATATAATGTCTCGATAACTATTATTTTTTTTTTTTTAGTTTACTTGTTGACAAGAACCAACTCTCGTTTTTAATGACGGATTTAAATTCTTCAGCTGATGGTTTGTTTTAGTATAAAAATAGAATTCATCTCTTTTTTCTCAGGGATAATTTAGAAATATGATCGATTTTTTTTTTTTTTTAATTTAAAAAACAAAAAGAACGCAAAAAAATAAAAACATTTCTAAATTATCATTCATTCCCTACAAACTAAGGAGTAGCTTTTTACAGTGATCACAATAAGGTCTTGGGTCTGCCTCTGTCTTCATACAGGTGGCGGTTGGTCGTCCCCACTGTGACTATCGCCGTCACAGTCGCTGTCCTCCAAATCACCATCCCCGGGGTTGGGACCTTGATTTGGTGTGCAATGGCTTGGCACCCTCAGATGACTTTCCAGGTGTTTCATTGCCGCTAATCGTTGTTGTTGCTGTTCTAAGTGTTGTTTCCTCCATTTAATTCGTCTATTTTGAAACCAGACCTTCACCTAGTCAAACAAAATCGTTTGTAATTTAAGATAAAATTATATTTACAATTATTATAATTTTATTTCTGCCTCACCTGGGCTTCTGTCAGTTGAAGTGCATGTGCTAAATAGAGTCTTTCTGGCCCCACCATGTATTGCTGTCTCTCAAATTCCGCCTCCAGTCTCTCTAATTGTTCTGGTGTGAAAATCGTTCTCACCCTTTTCGATTTTGGTCTTTTAGCAGCCGGTCCAGATACAGAATCCATCTTACTTGCCAGGTTTTCTGGTCCACAGCCTAAAAATATAAATGAATAAAATCAATAATAATCCTTGTAAAAAAAAAAAAAAAAAAATTCAGAGTATATGTAATTATGTTTCAACCGCGAAAAATCATGATGTGACGACAAATGAAAATCAATAAAATCAGCCAAGTGTAAATATGCGTATATACATCGGGTTTTATATGTATTGTGATTCACTAATTAAATCACAACTTGGAAAGAATTTTGTAAAATTCAGATAGAAATGTTATAAGATTCATTATTAGAAATTTAAAAAAAGATTGAATAGATTTCAGGATGACGATATTGACGTTTTTAATATAAACAAAAAGAATAAATTTGAAATTTTTTTAAGCTTTCCAACCTAATTTTTTTTTGTTTTAATTGAAGGTTTTATATTCGGTTTTCAAATTTTATTTTTATAATTGATGTAATTACAGTATCATGAATAAAATTGTAATAACAATAGGATGAATAAAGCATTTTATGTTTCAACATAGATATTCGATAATATTTATTCTCTGCATTCAAACAATCATGGAAAGTCTCTCGAGATGATATGCGATTGTGGCTTGTACTTAATTTGACCGTACAACTCAAACATGGGCCAAAAATTCCTTGATATTTAGAAGAATATCTTTAGACGAGATTGCAGCCTTCTTCGGAGACAAATATTTTTTCATGTTTGGCCTTTAGATTTGTTATTTTTTTTTTTTTTTATTAATTCAATTTCAACTTATTAATTTTATAAATTTTTTCAACAGCGAAAAAATACGATGCGACAGAGTTTTGAATAAAATCAGCTTATAAATATACAGGGTGATTGAAAAGTAACTCCCTATTTTAAAAATCTTATAATTTATTTCTGAATAATTATTTTTACGAGAAATGAATCTGACAAGAACGCACATAACATGGAGTTTTATTTAAAATTCGATATGGGCACCAGCATTCGCCTGCAGCTTCTCAAACCGACCGGGAATCGCATCAGCTGATCTTCCCAGAAACTCTTGTGGAATGGAAGAAATAACATCTTGTAATTGTGTTTCACTGAAATTATCAAAATTTGGAAGAAATTTTATGAAATTCAGATCCAATTACAGCATCATGAATAAACTTGTATGTATATAATAGCATGAATATGATTTTTCCAATTTTTTTGTTTTGCTGGATGCCCGACCAACCTGCCCCCTTGAATACGCCACTGCTCTCTCATGTTTAATCTGCAATCTAGTCTAAAGATATTCTTTTAAATATCAAGAAATTTTTGGCCCATATTCAAGTCGTATTAAGTACCCCACAATCCCATATCATCTCGAGAGACTTTGTTTGAATGCAGAGAAGTCGGGGTAATCGGACTGGAATCAAATCAGAACCAATCGATAGTTCATTCCAAGATTCTCTCTCTTCGCTTCTCTTTCTCTCTCTTTTTTTTTGGTATTAAGTTTAAGCTTAGTTTTACTGAATTTTTTAGAAGAAAAACCCAACAGCCGAACGGCCAGCTAGCTAAGAAAAGACATTTTTTTTTTCGATTTATTCACTATTTTCATATGTCCTTTTCATGTTGTTAATGAATTTAACAAAAAATTCTCTTCATCTGATGATTTTTCTATTTATATATAAATTGTATATTAATATTTTAAAAATATACTCATTCTTTGTTGGCGAGTTATTAGGCTAATATGGGCATTTCTTTTAACCTTTCTATGATACTACCAAGGTTATTATATTATTAAAGCAAAAAATGAAAAATTTTGGAATTTTAAGAAAGAGATACGACAATTATGATATTTATTATTTATTATTGTTTATATAAAATCATTCCGATGATTTTTTTCTAAAACTGCTATATCTTCTGATGATATCAACCTATCGTATCGTATTTAGGATAAAAACATTAATAATTTTAGACAAGGATAGTATCGAAGACGAGCTGCGCAACTCATTTTATTTATTTATAAATGAAATTCTTATTAGGAACGCATTTAATACATTTGCAAAGAGAGTCTCTCACATATCCCGACACAAGTTTTTATTTGTTTCTTTAGTTACTCCCCCTGGATACATGGACGCAGAGAGAGTAGGGGGAGCCGACCACCCAAAGCAAAATTAAAATTTGGAAAAATAATGGAAAAAATTACAAAAGTAATAAGTTACAATTGAATGTATAGAAAAACAGATTGTAAAAAAATCTGGTAAGACGGCCACATTTTCCTTACCCTAAGAGAGAGTTGTGTGAAGTGGTGTCACACCAGATGTTTTGGGCCGGACCCACATAGGTAGCCGGTTCTCAATTTTATTATGCCTTTCATTTTTACAAACGTTCATGAATGTATGTGTATATATTGACTAGTTTCTCATTTCATCTTTAGTCTTATTTTTCATTTGTACTCCGTGATAATGGCAAGAAAAAAAAAAAGAGATTTTTAATTTTAATTTGAAGAGAGAGTTCCTAATTACATATGATTTCTGTGGTACCATTCAAGTAATTCAAGAAGTGACTGTACTTCTTTTTACATCAATTTTATTCTACGATCTTTTAATGATCATGGTTTTTATAACTTTATTAATTAATTATTGTTCGCCTTTTTTTTTTTTTTGGGTCAAAATAAATTCAGTATGAGAGAGCACACGTGTTACAAAACATGCATTCCATGTTTTCCTGGCTCATTTAGCGCACCTTTTCGAACAAATTCTTCTCCAGGAATTTTTTCTAGGTTATAAGGTGTTTCGTTGATGGTTGACCGATTTACAGTTACTCTGTGTAATGTGCTATTAACATAACAACTTAGGGCTTGACTTTGGTATTTATTTATTGAGATAATTAATAGTAAGCAAGAGTTAAAATGATATCCAAGGAGAGACTTTTCTCAAATCCATCTATCATACTTTTAATTATATTAATTGAAATCTAATAATTTAAATAAATTTTATTGCTTTGAACACTAATCGAACCCATGTCCTCTAGATTATGAAAGATGGAGAATGGGGTATATATATAAAACTCCTCAAAAGTAATTGGACAGTCTGTATCTCGATTCGTCTTGAATATATAAAAAATTATTAATATCATGACACCTGTATCTTTTGTTTCGTCTTAATAGAGAATTAAGAGAGCTACATGAAATTCAAAAATCATTAAATTTAATAATTTAAATATTAATAAATTGATTATTTTTGGATTTCTTATAGTTCTTGTTCTTATAATTATCTATTAAGAAGAAACATGCTGTTCAATTGAGGAGGGATAATATATCCATTTTAAATAATTTTTTTTTTTTATTTCTTTAAATATTCGCATTTTTCCTAATATGATTTTGGGTTTATAAATGGATTGAATGTCTTCAATGCCCTATTCTCACTTTCTCTCTTTCTGTTCTTATGCAGGCTGGAACTTGTCCGACTTCTGACTTCGCTTCAGATGCTTGAAACCTCGTCCTTTTTAGTCTTGGCAAAGCGGCCAACGAATTCACATCAGATCCGGCCTTCCGAATCCCAGAATTTCTACGATTTTGTAAGTATTTGTTTAATTTATAATTATTTATTCATTTAAAGCTAATAAATAATATAATAGTAAACATATAAATAATGCAAAGTGGTCTTAATTTTTTTTAGAATCAGTATTATAATAGAATAATTGATTAAACTTTAATATTCACTAACTTTGATTTTAAAAAAAAATTTCTTATTGCTTTGTCAACTTTTCGCTTCTCTTTTTCATAATATCAAAGTTTTCATGTTTATTGACAAAGAAATCAAGAAAGTTATAGAAATAATATATTTTTAACTTGCTTGATTTTTTTTATTAAAAAACACAAAAACACTCATTTTTAAAATGTCGTGAAAATGCGTTAATTATTTTGAATATTAAGTTTTCATGAATATTATGGCAATTCTCACGTCTCAAGGATATAAGGAACCCCTCCTTCGATTTAAAGATGAGCCTATCCTCGAAATTCTCTTCCTTGCTTCCCTAAATCTTCATAGAAAAAATTTTTAATGCTTTGTTTATTTTAAATACATACAATACATATGGATTAAGAGTTATTTCCCATTTAAATTTTTCTCTATGGCAGTAGTGTGAAAACAGCACATCACACAACTTTCTCTTATCTGATTAGACAAGAGCAAGTTGTGTATGTGCAGACACAGAAAAAGTAAAAAGCACAAAAATTTAAAAATATCCGCACGAATAGAAAACTCTGCTGACTGAGCTCTGGAGCATTTTTATATGACTTCATTAATAAATAATATTTGTCTGTTATTTTATTTAATTCATTTATTGATTTATTCTTTTTTTCTTTGAATGAATTAAATATATTTTTTTAAATCTCCAAGTGTTTTATTTGATTCGAATTCTTTTCTATAATTCAATTTTTATCAAGGACCTGACCTAGCAAGTTGCTCTTATCTCAATTCGATTTCAATTGCAGTCCTCTTTTATTCTAACTTTGCCCTTTAACAACATTCACCGGAGAATATAACATATTTTTTAAATTTCTTTTATTTTTGTTTTTTTTGTTTTTATAAAAACTGAATTAGAAAAATGAATTCAGATTGAAAAAAAAAATTATTATATTGAATGTATTCAACAAAAAACCTATGATTTATCAATAGACAAATATGGAAATAAAAAATATCTGATTAATATTATTTATTAATTAAGTTATTATTTTTTTTTTGAACTAATAGAGAAATTTTCTTAAATAGATCCTTAATCCACATTATTTAGAAAAGATACCCAGGTGTTAAATAGTTTTTATATATTTTTGGCTACTAACCGTTGATTCTGGGCAACATTTCTTCCCTTTACACCATTACTTGGAAACTTAATAAAAACAGTTTTAACGATAATCGGTAGGTAGGGCCACCAGGAACGACGGTAGTTTCTTTTAAGATAATTATGCACCTGACAAAATTAATTTTAATAAGATATATGTAGGCTTCCTACTGAAAAATTCGCCCTGAAAAATTTATTTTCACTTGCGATTACTAAACTCTCTTATATATTTATATAATATATACCCCCCCCCCCCCTGGCCGAGAAGTTAAAGATAATGACATTGTCAGTATTGATAACCTTAAAAGACAAAGGGCGTGGGTTCGGATCCCAGGCAGTCTGATGAAAACTTATTTAAATCAATTGGATACCAATTGATAAATAAATATGCCTTGATTATATTTGTATCGTTAATAAATATATTGTGTGTCATTTAAAAGTCCATATGGCCTCAGATGCCGAAAAGACCAAAAAAAAGAAATATATAATTAATAATTTATTTGACTTCATTTTGAAATAATTTTAGTTCGTTTTTTTGTATTATTTAATACTTCATTTATCTCAACAGTTTAATGAGATTTTCTCCTTTAAATACATTAAATTATATATTTTATTAAATCTTCTCTTTAGGATTTTTATTCTCTATGTCAGTATGTCTGTTTACAATTTTTTTTTTTTAATTTTAAAATTTTTACTTCGGATTCGAATAAAGCAACAAAAATGGAGTAGAATAACAATAACCAAGTTCGTAAAAAAAAATAATTGGGCATTAGAAAATAAGTATACGTCATAGGGAGAAACTATTTGAAATTTTATTTAATATATCTCATTTTTTTATTTTTTTTCTAAATTTAATTAATGAAAAAATATTTATTTTTCCAAACATAACCTAAAATCAACAAGACATTTTTTTTTAATTTTAATTTAATCTTTTTTGGCTGTTATGTCCATTAAGAATTTTATAAATATATTTTTTTTTTTTGAAAAAATTCATTTATCGGTGGCTTCCGGCCCTTGTTTTTTGGAGGCCAGCCATCCAAGATTCAGCATCGTTTGGCCTTGCTTTAAACTAAAATCTCGCTCCTCTTCGCCTAGGTCAAGTCATGACTTGCCATAGTTTTGTAGAGAGAGTCCATTTTATATTCCTAGGGATATGGTTAGCAATGGCTGAAAATTGCATTTCCTATTTTTTTATCTCAAGTTAATATCTCTCTCGAGTGCAATTGAAGTTCCCTTTGATTCTAACTCTGTCCTTTAATTAATTTAAATCTCCTGAGGATATAATAAATGTTTTTGTAATATTATTCTTATAATTTTTAATATCATTTGGAATCGTTTCTTTTTTTCATTCCTATATAAGTACAATAATATATAATATTGCGAATGCAACAAAATCGATGTCGAGTTTTTAACGGAAATACACATTATGAATCTAAAAAAATAGGTCTCGCAAAATGGCCTATCTGTCTGGGTGAGTATGAACAAATGAAAAGCTGCTCGTGGTTGAAATTTAGCCTAAGTATCCAGGTCGAAGCTTTTGAATTAAATCGGCTAATGAGTACTAGTATTTTACTGATATTGTAATTTTTTTAGCTTTTTGCGATTTTCTCAAAATTAGCTCTAGCGATTTTGATTAAAATTTATAAAAAAAATTATTTATTAGATGGTTTTTGCAATGTATTAAACCTTATTCCCCCCCCCCCCCCTTAAATAATTGGGGCTCACTCAACTGAATCACTCAATTTAGTTTTTTGGTTAATTTCTCTTAAACCATTCTGACGATTTTGATCGAATTGGCTGCACATATAATAAATTAGGTAATTTTCAAGATGCATTATTATTTATTTTCCAATATAGGAAAAATGGTATCCATTGTACAAAGTATAAATATTTATATGATTGAATACAAAATCTAAATATAAACTTTTTTACCCCCCCTCGAGGCGGAGAGATTAAAGCTAGTGACATAGCCAATATTGATAACCTTAAAAACCAAGAATTGTGGGTTTGGAACCCGAGCAATCCAATGAAAATTTATTTAAATCAATTGAATTCCAATTGATGTAAATAAATATGCCGAGATAATAGGTAGTATTATATATACATGTATCGTTTAAGTCTATATGACCTAAGATCCCGAAGAGACTAAAAAAAAATTTAATATAATAACAGTGATATTTGATATAATTTGATAATTGACATAATTGAAAAATCTCCAAAAATAAAAGATAATATAAAATATCACTTTTTTTACCTAAGCTAAGAATGTGCGGTCGTCACAGATCTCAGATCTTTATCTTTGAACGTAATTAATCTCGACCTTGACCAGAGAATATATAGATAATTGTAGGAAAAATTACTTGAACAGATTTTTTTCTTCAATTTTTGAATAAACTTTAAAAAATTTAGAAAAATTTTTACAATATTTTCTAAGTAGAAATATTTAAGTCTATTTAAATTATGAAATTAGTTCACTGGTTAAGTAAAGATTCTTCCCATACTAAGGGGTAAAATTTATTCAAATTATATTGGCTACAATTTATTTAAATCAGTGTTTCCTAACCTTTTTTGTGCCATGCCCCACCTAAGCCTTTCTAAAATTCTTATGCCCCCCTATGTACTGCTTTTTTCTTTCAATTTTGGCACCGAAATCTAGCATTGCATTTAAATGGCCCGGAGCAAAAGGGTTAAGCTCATGTAGAGTCCATTTGCCCCCCTTAACAATCAAATTGCCCCCCTGTGGGGCGTGGGCCCCACGTTGGGAAACACCGATTTAAATAAATAATATATGAACGGAGTCCAAATGGCCTTTAAAAAAAATTAAATATAAAAAATTTTCTTTCAATATTAACTCTAGCTAAATAATATCCATTATAACATTTTTCTACTCATATTTTGAACATTTCTTTGAGAAAAAATCTTCATTAGAAGACACCTTTAAAGGGTGATTTACTTAGTTTCTTTGAAAAAAAATGTATATAATATAATAATAATATATATATATATATATATATAACTTAAAAAAAAAATTCAAAATATTTGGTTCTCAACCCCTTCTTTCTAAAAATTATCTGGCTTTTGCTTCCTTCTCATATATATTGCATCTCACTATCTAAAATGTAATTTGTAGTTAATAATATAAAATAATATATAAAAATTCGGCTGGATATGGTTAAATATTTTATATAAATTTTGCAGTCATCTCACAGTTGCTAAACTTAAGAAACTCTTTAAAGTTTTTTTGGATTGTTTCCTGTAAAAGTTCTGTACAAAATTAAATTCATTTAATTGACGTTTTTGCCCTTAATGCACTATTAATATAGCTCGGCGGGTGGCCTAAGATCAAATGTTCGAGGGGCGGATATAAATCGTAATCTTGTTGATGTAGATTACCTGAAGGTCATTGACGAATCTTGATTATCAGTTCAAATTAATACTAATAAGTAAGAATGATCTCATTACATTCCCGAATTGAATACGTTAAAAAGAAATTTATATTATTAGAATAATTAAAATATATGTAGAAATAAAAGACAATAGAATGAGAAATGGTGGCTGAGTTGAAATAAGTTAGAGAGAAAGATTGTATAAACTAGGGAGAGACAATTGATTCAATTGCTTCCCGAGCAAATGAAGCAACGTCATATTTGCGCATTTAATTGCGTGTATTTTAGCGAATAACGAGCCCTCGTTTTTCGTGGTTTTGCACAATCTCTACGTGCATTTATTTGCGGCTGACAAGCGCTATGCACACAACAGAGAGAGAGAGAGAAGGGAAAATTTTCGGTATGGCGGGTCGTTAAATTAGATAGCAAGTAGTTTATTTGACCATAGAGAGAAGACGACAGGGCAGGGGTTGGGGAGAGTGTCATGAAAGCAACCACCCGACTTGTTTTCAACACCTTAATTAAAGCCAATTCATGTTCACAGTCTATAGACGTGATAGGGATGAAATAGAATCAACCGAAATAAACAGGAAATTATCGGAATTTATTATAGCATAATTTTAATAAAAAAAAAAAAAAAAACATTCTCTAAATTCCCAGGTGCAGCTAAAATAAAAATAGAGATAAATTTGTTCTTTTTGCCAACGTTTCCTAAGCCTGTTACACACTTCTCCAGGGCTGTAAAAATAGACTGCTTATTAGGCTTGAAGAAGTGCACACGAAACATTGTTAACAAATTATTTATTTCACACTTGGCGCACCCGGGAATCCTGCCCCTAATTCAAAAAAAATATATATTTTTCAAATTTTGATTTATTGATTGATTTTAGTTAGTAACAGTAGTAGAGTTAGTATTTAGTTATTAAGTAATTTATTTATTTATTTACTTCCACTATTTGTGGTAGGGCCACAAAACCCAAAGGGCGGCACTGGCGCCAGTTTATGGGAAGTGCAAAATTGACCCATCTTTTGTTCGTTTAAATTTTTTAATTTCGGAGCCTCGAAATTTTAATTGACCTGTTTTTAAGAGCATATTTTAATCTTTACTATGAATAATATTTAAAATGATTTTTGTTTGGTTTGTTGGATGTTATATCCCCCTGATGATATCCAAACTAAATAAAATTTGCATTTAATAAATTATTTCTCCCACCATCATAATGTCATAGTATCATTTACTTTTATAAATTAACTTCTAAATTAATTAATTCACAAACCCTAAGTTAAAAATAATATTTATTAAACCATCACACATCAAAGGTCGTATTTAACTTGTTATATTTTTTTAATGTTCACTTCAAGCGGAAATAATATAAAATTTGCATAATGCATTCTCATTTTTATAAATTAGTTTTTTCATCAAATGAAACAAATCATTCTTGATTTTTTTTTTTCGTACATTAGTATTAAAATTTGGCAAGATTTTATCTTATCACTTATTTTATTTGTGTCCTCTTTCAAGATCGTTATAAAATAAAAAATTTATTTTTCTCTCTTTTTGGTGCATTAGAATGTTTGCATACCTTGAGACATATCTGATTCAGTAGTGGGCCGTATTCTTGAGATTTTACAAGAGTGGGTTTTTGCTTCTCCAGTAATATTAATAATCGATCATTTTTGTCATAAACTCAGAACCGAAAAAATTCGCCAGACTAATAGTTTTCTATTTTTACTTTCTCTTACCTACATATGTAATATATAGGGAAAGTATTGCGATCGCAAAAAAATCGATATCGAGTTTTCAACGGAAATAAAGGATTTGAGTTCACACGAGTCTAAAAAATGGGTTTTGTAGAATGTGGTATATATTGTAGATATATATAGATGTGAATGTGAGATTTTTCAAAAGGTTTGAGGCTCAAACTTTATATTTTATCCTCGTCGCTTGCACCTCGAAGCTTTTGAATAAAAGTAGCCAACGGGACGTAGTTTTTGTAGTTTTTTTTTAGAATTTCTCACAATTCATTCTAAAGATTTGAACTAAAATTCATAAAGCAATTATTTATTAGATGATGTTTAAAATGTATTAATTTTTATCCTCCCAAAATTGTTTGAGACCCACTTTACTGATTTTTAGTTTTTGGTAAATTGCCTTTAAATCATTCTGACGATTTTGATTAAATTGGCTGTATATATAATAATTTAGATATTCTTTAAGATGTATTAATCATTTTCCACCTCACAATAGTGTAGGGTTAAGAATCCCATAAGAAGCATGGAACAACTCGTTACCAATATTTTGAATTCCTGTTTTTTTTTTTTTTTTAAGTCTTTTTCGGCATCGGAGGCCATTTCGACTCCGTCCTTATTTATTTATATTAATTTTAATTCCTTTTAAAAAATAAAACATTTAATTGGCAATTTAATTAATTTAACTTAATTTTTTTAATAATATTTTTAATTGATTAATACACACAAATGAAAAATCTCTAAAAATGCTAATACAATATAAAATTGTGAATCGGCCTAGGGCGACCGAGGCAACAAATCTGGTGTGTCAGCAGATCACTCAGCTTTCCTTTTTTTTTGATATGGATGCATAAGGTCATACGGACCTATAATGACCATTGGTCACAGGCAATGAAGATTTGTATAATTGAAAATTGTCCATTTCAGATAAAAGCATTTCGATCAATTTCTTATCTTAGGTATGAGAAAGTTTTGTGATATTCTGGCGTCACATCATTATATTAGTTATTAATAAATTTTGTAATATTGTTGTTGCTTTTTAAACGCATTCATATATAAATTAAATTTTTTTATTGAGCCTAAAAAAAAAAAGATATATTCTTCAATTCAAGTTTATTTATCTAATAGCCTAACCCTCCGGGGAAGATGATGATGAAGGTGGCGAAACGCCACTTTTTAGGGTGTTAATTGTCAAGAATCGAGTAGCGAAGCGTGCATGTATTATTATTCAGTTATTATTAATAA
>JAAAKE020100922.1:0-18452 GCA_010014785.2 Anisolabis maritima
ATTTGGAAATATCAATCCAAATTTTAAATAAAATAAGAAAAAATTACAATAATAATAATAATTTTAAATTGAATTTATAATAAGAACCACTTGCAAAAAAAGAAAACTAACACTAAAGATCATTCAAGGAAAAATTTTCTTTGGTGCGCGAATTCTTATATATTAGGATCCAAATTTTCTTGACCTTGCCCAGAAAGAACTTCCTACATTAAGATCTGCAGAACCACATCTCCCTATACTTTTTAATAATTTCTTTTAGGGCAAATTCTTCCCATATCTTCCAGGTGACAAACTAGCTTATCTCTCTGCGTTTGTCTATTAGAATGTCAAAATTTTTACTTCGGTTTCGGATAAAGTAAAAATGGAGTACTAATCTGCAAAAATTTTTATAATGGGTCCCCTTGGTAACATGGTCATAAAGGCCGTCAAATGAATTTTTTTTTAGATTCGGATACCAACATCTATAAACTATTATTTATTATATACCTATTATTCTGAAAATGTTGCGAGCAAATGAATAAACCTTGCGTTCACATAGGTATTGCGAGCGAAGTCCTTTCGAAGATTCAAATTTGTTGCGGCAATGCAGCTTTGTGCAAATGTTTTTATAATAATTTATTTTAAAGGAGTTTTTAAGTTATAATAAATTTTAAAATAACGAAACTTGAGAAAAATTTTAACCTAAATCCAATGCTTTTAACAAATAAAAGAAAATTAATAAAATCATTAAATAAAATTTCAGCCTTTATGTGCGCTTTTATAAATTAAAATAAAGATATTATTAATTTAAAAACAATCTATTTTAAGAGTGAAAATTTGAACAAGTGCGTTATTCTTTTTTAAATGAGTCTTTTAGTTGATTTTTTTCCCTTTATTTTACTTATTTTTATACGGCATTTTCGTGGCAATATTGGACAGCTGATGAACCTGCGGCCGAGATCCTATGCTGGATTAAGTCGAGAGGTTTTCTTGCAACGCGAACTCCATCCAAGCAGCCCTTGAAGCCCATATAGTAAGCAGTGGGCAAACCTGAAGGCAACGTCGGCGCCCCTCCTGAATAAGAAAGAATAGGCAACATGAGTACGTTGTAGTTGTTAGAATATAATATCAAGAAAAAAATATTACCGATCCAGAGGCGTTTGTTGGTCTTGAGCAAGGTGGCCCCTCGGGCTGCAAGGCCCCTAACAGGAGATTCGGCGTCTACCTTAAGCCAAATCTGACGTTTCACTCGAGAGACCAATACTTCGTGCCATTGTCCATCTGACACATACACCTGTCAAAATTCAAATAAATTTTAAATTCTGAAATGAATATGCAAAAACAATCAAACTTTTTTAATAAATAAAAATGCAAAGAATTATTTGACTCCTTTTTGGTGAGCTACCAACTTTTTTTCCTGACTCGCTCTCGCAACGTCAATTACAATTTTATATGTATTATATATCTAATAATCCAGAATTCTTGAGATATTTTTAAGGCTCAAATTCTTGCACTATCGGAGGTGAACGCCTTTATCGATCTTATTAGGAAGAATAAATGGGGAACCTTTTTTTAACCCTTTAAGTTTAGTTTAGTTAATTTGTTCTCATTTTTGAATAAATAAAGTACGCTTTTAAAATTTAAATGGGGGAATATAATTACCTTAGATCGAACAAGCAAAAGCTCTTCTTGTTTCCCTAAATTAATACTAGCTTCGACAAATCCATTAATGATTGCCAACGATAAATAATCTTGATGTAGGGAACGTCCACGACTTCGCCAAAGAATCAATCCGTTAGGCTCTTGAGTTCGTATTCGAAGCTCGTATCTATTCGTTCTTTCACCTTTCCTCCTGAATAAAATAATAAATAAATAAAAATTAAAAAAAACTAATTATTGTTAATAGTGACGAAGCTAAGAGGAATATTTTAATTTCCTTTAATTTTTTTAGATAGTTATTTCTCTTCATATTGAAATAGTATTAAAAATAATTAATATAAAGTATAATAGATTAGGAGATGGGGCAATTATAAAAATTCTTGACTCTGAAAAAATTTATATAATAAAAAATGTATGTTAAAAAATATAGATAATTTTGGATTATACATTTTAGAGACAGAAGAGACTACAAACAGTGAGTGATTTCTCTAGCTCTTAAGCTAACTTTGTCGCTTGATCCTAGATTGAATTAGGAATTTATTAATGTAAATTAGTGAAATGAAAATACATATCATTTATCATTTTACTCGCATAAATTATTTAAAAATTATCTTTAGTATTAAAAATATTCAAAAATTTAAAAAATTTTTATTATTATTGAACCGCCACTTTAGAAATACCACAGAAAAAGAAAAGAAAGAGTCATGGCGTGGCCTTCCCTCTCTCCTTCAGACAAAAAAGCGGGAAAGGGGGAGAAGAAAGAATGAAGAGAGTATTTTTTGGTCAAGAGTAAGGATAAGATGCTGGAAATGGCCCGATAATATACAAAAATTTAATTATTTAATTCAGCTCTCAGCCTCGCCACTAATTGTTATTAATTAGTTAGTAGTTAGTACCCAACATCCAAAAAGTCCATATCATCTTGAGTAATTTCCATAATATCCTCTTCTTCCATATCTTGATTTAATTCTTCCTCTTCATCTTCGTCCTCTTCTTCCTCTTCCTCTTCCTCCTCTTCGTCATCGTATTCATTTTCATTTTCGTTAATATCTTCCTCTACTACTTCCTCAATATTAATTGTCTCTAAAGTCTCTAGCAATGTTGTGTTCTCGTGAGTTGAATTCATATTAGTGTGGTTATTATTGTTAATCAAACTAGGACTAAATTTAGTATAAATAGGATTAGTATGTTAGAAGTTTAATATTAATAAAAAAAAATTATGTTCTTACCTTTTGCGTATCTTATTCGGATATTGATAAAATGTATCGCCAGAAAATTTTATTGGAATGGTTGAACTTAAGTAATCAACAACTAGAAAATAAAAGATAAAAAGGAAATATTTTAAAGAGTTGTATAAGATATAAATTTCTTATTACGAAATTTTACAGAATAAGTACCATTCTTTAATATATTGGACTATTTAATACGATCATATGTACATATGTATGAAACAAATTTTCTAATAAACTAGACCATTTACTCTAAATTATAAGCTCTTTAATGATATCAACTTTTGGTCTATTCCATTAAAAAGGAAATGTAAGTTTATAAATTTTTCCGTTTCGCTTGAATATTTTATTAAATAAGAGAAAAAAAATTCAAGTAGTATTAATTTCAAAAGTTAATTTAGGGAATGGTTGTCGAAGGTTGAATATAAAAAAAATCTTGAATAAATAACTTCTAACGTTTGAATGGTATATAAAAAAAGCTTATACATTTATAATATAATTTTAAATGACTATTTTTAGATCTGAAAAAGCACTATTTTTGCCAACTTTGTACTCCTAAGGATGAAATAAAATAATTTTATTTTAACAAAGCTGTTCCACTTTTTTGTTCATCCAAAAACTATAAAACTTTAGCCTTCAACAAATGTTTCCAATAAGAATTTTTTATATTATTAGCTAATTTGAGTTGATCGATTATGTCCTGGTTACAACAGCTTTTTTAAAAGTTATACATTTTATAAAAAATGATTAAAGAAAATGAAGAATAAAAAAGATACTTACGATGTTGACAATGGGTACCGTTGAATCGAAGCGGACATTGACAGACGTATTTCTCAAGCATGGGAACACAAACACCCCCGTTGAGACATGGCGAAGAATCATCAGCCGCACAGGGAGGACCTGAGTATCTCTCTAGAGCAAATCGTTGTGCGAATGTAGGCGAATTTGTATTTGTCGATGCTGGAGAGGGGACGTAATTCGGTGACAAACCTCGTACTGGATGGCCGTTAATAATAAGTCGTTGTAAAGCGCCTCGGAACCCGGACCAATTTGATTGGTGTCTTTAAAAAATATTTATTTTTATTTATTTATTTATTTATTATCTACTGATGAAAAATGTACTTACGGTGGTTTTCCGAGATAAAGAGGATGTTCGAGATTGAGTTCGTTCAAAGGAGGTTGGGATCGACCTTGGATTGGTTCTGGAGAAGGATCACTTCCATCCAAAACCACAAGAGAACCTTCTTGATTTAATCGGGTTAATTTGATTGAAATCCATCGATCCATTGGCAATGGATGTGGCCATCTGAAAAAAACAGAAAAAAAAGTAGTTAAATATTCTATATATGAAGAATATAGTTATAATAGTTAATTTAATATTTACGTGATATTGGCGGCGCCGGAACCCAAGTCAAAAGCAAATCTAAGAAAGCCATTGGTGTCGATAGTGAGCGAGATAAAATCCCCTCCTGTTGGTTTAGGAGGCGGTGGAGGAGGTTGCGGTGATGGGGTCGAAGATACTGAAGAGATACTTGGAGATGAAGGAGTTAACGTGGAGGCTATCACCTCTTGGTCATCGGCCATCATCGCCATTAGTAACATCGTCGGAGTGGAAGTGGTACTAGATGAAGGTAACGCCGATGTAGTAGAATGTGGCTGCGATTGCTGTTGCTGACCCTCAGGTATAAGGGGGGTTGTGTTGGGGATCATCCCCCGCATCGGACCAGAGTATAGGAGACAAATTTCGCTAGAAAAAAAGAAAATTAAAATTAAAAGAGACCATATTAAAAAAAGAGAAATTAATTAAAACTAATAATATAATATATTTATTCTCTTTTCTGTTTTTTATATTTACTTACCGTGAATTAATCGTTGATTCATTTTCATTGACTAAAATCGAATTGGAATTGGTATCCAACTTAATCCAGAGCTCAATACTAAAAGCCCGGCCGACGTGTTCTAATTTAGGTAATTCCAGCCAGGAATCAACATCGAATTGCGCGACGAAAGGTTCATGCAATTCAGAATCCACTAAAAAAATTAAAATTTTTAAATAAGAGAGGATGTTTAATGACGAAAGGGTGTTGCAATAAACAGGTATAAAATAAAAAAATAATTGCGTGTGGTCACCACAAAAACAGAGAGCTTCTCTTAGTAAAGGAGAAAAATATATACTTACGTTCATGACAACGTCGTCCTTTGCGTCCCGGCGGACATTTACAAACATATGTACCATGTGGAAGAGATTCGCAAGTTGCTCCATGAACACACGGCGAGGATAAACATGGATCGAGACGAGATTCGCAAACAGCTCCTAAAAAAATGAAGACGATTTGAAAGATCCTTTTTAAAATATTTCTAAAATAAAGATAAAGAAATTTCACCTGTATACTGAGGAGTGCAAGTGCAACGGAAGGTGTCTGCCCGAATGGGTTCGCATTGTCCTCCATGTTGACATGGCAACGACGAGCAAGGATTTTCACCACATTCACGAACTCCTCTAGCTCTTTCGACGAGGATATCGAGACCTTCATGTAAGTCTACTGTATGTCTGCCGATTCGCAATCTGCGTACGCATCCCATCAGTCCGTGCGATGTTCCAATATTCTCATAGACCCTTTAAAATTCCAACCAATAAAATATATATTAGCATGTCACAAATGATTTTATATTTTATTTTAATCTATTTAGAGTATTTATTTTTTTACCTTGAATAATTAGTCGGAACGTAACCAACGAAAGCATCCAACATCAAATCCAAAGATTTCAACGACCCTTGACTCTGACCAGCAATATCTTCACCCTCATCCAGTTTAAGCATTCCATCACGATGGTAGCGTTTAGCAATAATACGATGGAAACGTTTCGGTTCAACTCGTTCCGTTGATCGAATTATTACTGGACCATTTCCCAAATTATAGCGAAATTCCACAAATCTAAAATTATTTAAAGAAGGTATTAATAGCATAAATAAAAATAAAATAAATAAAAAAAGGTAATAGAATGATTAGTTTACCCGTTAATGATAGCCAGAGAAACAAAATCGCCTGTTCCATCTTCACGTTGTTCGTTATATAATAAAATTCCATCTTTCGCATATGTTTTAAATTCTATTTCAATACTTAATTTACTATAGGCATGTAATCGCTTCAATTGGACGTAAGATCGACCATCAAATGCTGGAATATCATAAGCTGAAAATTGTAAAAAAATTTATAAAGTTCAAAGAAAGATTATTTTTTCCTAAATTTAAAAAGATAAAAAGCTCTTATTATTAAAATAAAGAAAAAATTTCACTATTGTAATAAATACTATGGTATCTTCTCTAGTCGATATTATTACCTCTTGGTATTAAAGGCGTTTCACACAATACTCCTGTCCAATGCCCATGACAGAAACAAGCAAAATGTCCTGGTTTAGGGACGTCTCGACAAACCCCATCATTTTGACAAGGGTCATCTTTACAAGATCCTTCCATTGCATTAACGTGATGATGATGGTGACTTTCTGTATCCTCGGTACCATGACTAGCTGAGGTGTCTACCTCTGATTCACCTGGAAGGGAAATAAATAAATAATATTGAAATGAAAATGTTGATTAGTAAACTGAATAATTTTGTATTAATTAAAATTACCAAGACATTTAGTCCGATCATGGCTCTCTCTAAAAGTATCCCGACATCGGCATCCCCCTCGAATGCAAATTGCGTTAGCAACTCTGCGGCAATCTTCGTCATCAATACAGAGATCACCTACAAGAGCTGTCACCATGCGAACTGTTGCCGGTGTTGGCCGAATTCCAGATGCATATAGTACATCTACAATAAAAAGGAAAATAATAAAATATCATCAAACATTTTGTAAAATTTTATATCTTATTGTTTTATGAAAAAGTTTTATTTACCATTGAGACTGTTCCGTGTATGATGCATCGAAGCCGATGTTAAACGAACTTCATTGATGCCATTAAAACCACTTGGTCTATTGTTGTTCGGGTAATTTCCGAATCTGAAGCAAAACAAGTTATTTATCAAAGAGATAATAGGATAAATGATAACAAAGAGTAATATACTTGTTTGAATTCTTTTTTTATTGTCCAAAAGTAAATATTTTAAAGTTTAATGAAAAAACAATTTCATTTTTTTTTTTTACAATTTCATATGTAGAACTTCCATTTTGAACCAAGAGATTCAGAATTATTAAAATTTATTTCATTTTTATATTCTAATAAACTCTATCTAAAGGAGTGGAGGTAGAGGGTGGCAGAAAGAGATATTTTAAAATTATTTACGAAAACTTAAAAAATTTAAAAGAATTGTTTGGGGGTGGGGGGCGTTATTTTTGTATTGTAAAGTTTTTCTGGAAAAATACCTGTATGGGTTGGCAGGATCTCCGATTCCAGGAATAGGCCGTTCTATGACTTCAGGCACAAGTAAATGTCTGGTACTTTTGTATTGTGGCGAACTAACATCCTCAGGTTCTGTATATCGAAGGGCAGTCGAACGTTTCTCAGGCCATTCAGTTACTCCATAACCTAAATCTTGAGAAATGTATCGAAAAATAAATTATAGAAATACTAATATGGAATATATAATTTACCTGAACATGGTCCTTGGGCACGAATTGTTATTTCTTTTTGTTGTCGGCATGAATTTAATTTCAATTCGCATTCACTGGCATATGTTTGGCCGTCATTTCCGCAAACCACCTAAAAGATAAAAATAATAAATGAATATCGAGAAGTATTTATGATATATAAATACATGGGCTTAAGAAAAAGGGGGAGGAGTCACCTCATTCTTTTTTCTTTTGCTCAAACAAACTATTCTTGATCTTTTGTTCAGAAGATTTTCTGAGTTATCAAATCCAAATTTTGATTTATTATCAAGCTATTAAAGTATTTACTTTATTTTTCGAAAGTGTAAATAAACATGTTTGTTGTTACCTGCATAATGGGATCGCGATCTCGCACACAGTCCATAGGGCAGGTGCATTGGGCTCTAGTACTTGTAGGAGAGCCCGGGACAGGCACATCTTCTCGACAAATAGACCCAAAATGACATGTAATATCCTGGCAACTTGCTCCTGACGGCAAATTGGATTCTGCTGAAATAAATAAATTTATTTGTAATCCAGAAAAAAATTTAATTTTAAAAATTGCAAATTAATATAATTTTCACATAATAAAATTTTTTTATAAATCTTTAAATTATATTATATTAAAGTATGATTTGTAAAAACTCTTATAAAAATTTTATTAATTTGTCCTAAACATTAATAACATTAAGATCTTATGTTTGATACATACTATCTCTGCATCCATAAGGTCCAAGGATTTTCCGATGTCCAATGCATTCAGTACATTTCTGGCCTTGAATACCTTGTTTACAAACACAACGCCCTGTCATCTGTTCACAATCTTCTCGAACAGCGCCATATTCGGAGCAAGCACAAGCTAAAAGAGAAAAAATATTTATTCTTATCTTTTAAAAAATAGGCGGGTGACTATATGTATAGTATATGATACTTACGCATGCATCCTTGATGTCCTTCGCTTATTTTTGGGAGACCCCAATAACCAGGAAGACATCTGTCACATTTCAAACCACCTACTCCAGGTCGACAATGACATTGGCCCGTTTCAGCATCACAAGTATCATCGAAAGAACCAAGACGATTGCATCTGTAAAATCAAAATTGCCGTTTTGAATATTTCTTATCATTTACAAAATAAAAATTGAATAACCATAAATTAAATGCTTTTGTCAAATTTTTAAATTAAAAAAATTAAGGAGTATAAGTTGAAAATTAAATTTTCTAATTTTTCTCTCCCATTTTTTAAAAAATATCGATTTAAAGCAAAATTATGAATATTTTTATAAATAGTATAGGGATAAACGTTGCAAGCGCAATCCCAAAAGAATAATGAATCTGCTATATGTATGTATAATTTAATAAGAGATAAAAAAGGCACCTAGAAATTGGGACCCTGAGAAGGGAATGTGATAATTATTTTTATAGTATTTACCCGCAATTGGTAGGACAGCCTTGTTGTTCTGGCCCCAGTGCAGCTGTCTTTCCATCTGAACAGCATCCGTAAATGGAAGTATCACAAGTGGTTGCAATCACCTCTGAAAATTATACATTTAAATTATAAATATGAATTTGTTAAAATATCTTTGAGCGAGTTGGGGATAAAATGAAGGTGTCACAAAATTCTCATCAAGAATGTCTATGATATGTGGAAGAAAAAAAAGGACAGAAGGGTCAATAGAAAATGCATTTTTTTTTTAATATATAAATTTCAAACCTTTTGGACAACATTTCGCAAATTGTTGCGTTTGATGGCAATAGCTGTGCACTGGACAATCTTGCCTACGAGGTCCACTTCCGCAATGCAATTCTTGGCCAGTTATAGAGTCTCTGAGAGGTTCCTCTCCATTGCAGGGCTTTACTTCCATACCTAAAACATAAAATAAATGCTCTCTTAGTATAAGAAGAATATTATAAAAAATATTTTTCAAAAAAAACAAAAAACACTGATTAAATAAATAATGAAAATCCTTTCAATTTGATTCACAAAGGAAAAATTACACTGGTAGGAAAAGGATAAAACAAAAAAAGAGGGAAAAATAAAATAAACAAAAATTTTAAAAATATAATAATACAAAAAATAAAGTCTATATCACATACAAAAAAAAAAAATCAAAAAATTAAGAGAGGACATAAAATTTAACTAAATTTTTTTCCCAAATCAAGAACCTTGGCAGAGTTGTATAGGCCGAAGTCGAAGTTCTTCCTGTCTCTGACAAGCCTCCATCCTTAAAGCGCATTCACTTGGATATATTTTTAAATCAGATCCACAAACAGGCTGTACTGATAATGTCGGCATTTCACGATGAAGTCTCCCTTCAATTGTGGGTCCTCTATGCTAAAAACAAAATAAAATTAAGTGCTTACTTTTTTAATTAAAACAAAAATAAAAACAATAATAACTTACCCAGTTAGGATCAGCTTCTCGTTTATTGCTTCGTTTTCTTCTCCGTTTTCGCATATTTGTAAACTCTTTTTGATGGTGATAGAGATAAGAACCAAGAGGACGATAACCAGCTCGATAAGCTCGTCTATCGGCGGGAGAGAGCGAACCTATAGGAATCGCCTCGGGGTGTTCAAAGGAGGAGGCCGAAGAGGAAGTGGGTACGTCAATACAATGGAATTTACAGGAACATCGTGGCATTCCGTCAGGTCCAAGTTCACAAGTTGCCGAAAAGTCACAATGAATATCCCTTTTAAAAATTAGAAGCTCTTATGAAAATCAAAAGAGAAAAAAATAATTTATTATTTGTTCATATATTTACCTGCAGGCTTCAATTTCGGCATCACTTTTTGCCGCCATAATACTATTCAATTCAGCAACTTTCCTTAAAAGGGAAGTTCCAGTTCCACGATGGATCACAAGAGTATTGCTATTAAGTGGCGGACGTAAAGGGGAATAAGGAGTTTCACCGGGATTTAACGGCCGAACAGTAACGGCTCCAGGTGGAGGACCTGGGGCCAAATGTGGCACCAATCCAGGCGATAATGTGGCTTTAATTAAAACATAGTTCATAGTTCATACATATTAATTAACATAGTTTATAAAAATATTTGAAAGTGAGTAAATAATTATTATTTTTTAAAATTTATAAGAAATAACAATAGAGACATTTCATCATATATTTTTTTTAGTCTTCCTCGACATTTCAGGTCGTTTATACTTCGTCCTTATTTTTATATTAATAGCCAATATAATATAAATAAATTTTTGTTTCTCTGGACTGGAAGCGAACCTTTGGTACTTCTGCACAACAGGACTTACATTATTAAACTACTGTGGACCAATATATGGGCTTTAGTTTTAGATATTGGTAAATTGATGTCTAGTAATTGATTAATGATGCTAGTAATTCTAAAGAAATTTTAAATTAATGGAGCATTTTTCAGAGAATCCCGACCTAGAGTATTATTAGAATTCAATTCACTCTCAATTCAGTGAATAAGTAATGTCGAATATTTTGTTTAGTGAGTAATTTTTACAAACATTAAAAATTTAAGTTTTTCAATAGTCTTTCTATGCCTTTATTATTTAAAATTTTCTTTCCTTCTTTTAGTCCTGAAAAAACTATCTATATATATCTACTGGGTCAGCAGTTTCTGTACGATATCGGATTGGCATAGGGTGAGGAACGCATTTTTTTGGATTAATCAAATTACTAAATATATATGAATTATTTTATCTAATTAAAAGATGTGACTTGTTCGACAGATAAATTTACTCTCTATTTTGATTTGATATATTTATTTCATTTTCAAAAAAGTATGGAGAGAAATTTGGGATACTTAAAAGTATTATCGCCGAATCTGATTTTATCCGCAGGCCGATTCCAGTCGGAGGGAGTAGTTTGAGGACTAATCCTAATTATTAATAGAGTTATTTTTTCAGGAGCCATAAAATAAATAAGCAATTTTCTAAACAGATCGTTAAATTAAAAAAGTCTAGGGAATTTGTAGAAGAGGTAAAATCTCTATTACTATTTCTTAAAAATATAACGAGATAATTTATTTAATGTGGTAAAAAATAAATACATGACTTACTTATGGTTTGTGGATTGCCAAGTGCAGCCACTTCCCTTTCCGCGCAATCACCATAAAAGATCACCGTCAGAGGTTCGAAATTGGAATTGCCCGCAAGACGATCACACGAGGCACGTTGCATTTCGCATTCACTTGGATATGTTTGCATATTCGAGGCGCAGACAAGCTCGCTGGGAGTTCCTGAATAACTTTATAAAAAAAAGAAGGTTAATTAAAATTTTCTAAAATGTAGGAGAAATAAATGAAAGATGAATATTTCGAGAATGAAAAAAAAGGTCGAAACAAATGACTTGTTTATTGAAATATTAATAATATAGATACCTTGTCACAGTGCAGTTTGTAGGGCAAACACAATAGCCAGCACGACATCTCGCACCATGGAGACAATGTACATCTTCGCAGAGTGCTAAAAACATAAATAAATCAAGAATATTTTAGGAGTATTAATTTAAAAAGTATTCTCCGTTCATTTATAAGAAGAAATAAAAAAAAGTGAAAATTAAAGGATACTAAATACTAACCACAATCCCCGATGTATGCCACTGTTACAAGTATTCTTTTTCTACATGATGTTATTTTCAAATCACATTCATTTTTATATGTAGTGCCATCGGATCCACAAACTGGATTTACAGTCTGAAAAAAAAAAAGATTATTTGTTTTTTCATAAAATTTTCCAATTTTTCTCTTTAATTTTGAATAAAACAAAAAAGTAATTTTCTGGAGGAAAAAAATAAAATAAAATAATTACTTTAAGTTTTATTCACTCCTTTGCTATTTAAATGATTTTAATAAATTTTATCTATAACCAAGACTATGACCAGACACCAAGTACCTTCATTTATATATCTAGTACAAATTCTAATCAATTGAAAATTGTTTTAGAAATAAAAGAAAAGAGATACAAAAAAGACAAGATGAAAAAACTAGACTTAGCGGATGATATTTTAAATTTTAAAGAAAAAATGAAATGTTAAAAAAATCTTACATCTGGACAATGTTCGGGGCAGACACATCTCGCTGCGCTCGAGGATGCTGGATCCTGTGAAGATGTAGTCTCGCAAACGGCATAAAATTCGCAAGGTTTTGTTTCACAGCCATCTAAAACAACATAGGAATATATTAAAAATAAGAATTTGCTTGTTTATTACAAGAACAGGTGTCACTGATGGATCCGAGTTTTGGAATCATAACATGCATTCATCACTTTGTTAATAATTAAAAAAATATATATAAACAAAAAATAAAAAATTGAAAATAAATTAAATGAATAAAGATAAAATGGGATTCGAAGTTAAATAAATAATAACAAATAATCGATGGCAGCATAAATGATTTAAAAAAAAAAAAAAAAAGAGAATTTTCTATTAACAAATGTCATTTTAGACGAATCTTTATACCTTCTTAAGGACAATTGTATAGTGATATGGAAGTATTCATTTCGTTTTCAAATACCTTTTCATTCACAAACAACACAGCGTCTCTATATATATAAGAGAATAACAATCAAATACTCTTGAAAAATGGATTAAGAAATCCTTCACTATTCTGAAGATCAGAAGATTAAACATAATTAATAAACCGAGTAAAAAATTTAAATCTTTTTTTTGACTGGTCTCCATAAATAGAAAATTTCTAATAGATGAAATTCAAAAATAAATAAAATGCTCTCATTTCGTAGCAGTGTTCATACATTATTAGCGCCATCTCAGATCATTTTTTTTTTTTTTCTTTTTCATTTTAATATTATAAGTGAATTGAATCATTTATGAAAGAGGACTTTTGAGGTGGCATAAAATTATTTTTTATTCATATATATTATATAATATTAAGAAAATTATGATAAAATTGTAATGTAAATAATGTTATTAGATTTGCTATCTAATCTAATCTAGTCATAAATTAGCAGCAATCTTATCTTAAGTCCTCAACAATGCTGCTCCTTTTGTTTGATATTTCAAACGTATTTTATTAAAAATTTTTATATCAGTCTAAGCTCAATCATACCCTAATTTTTTCCCAATATTTTAAAAATAAATAATGAAAATATAATAATCCTAAAATAATATATTATCTTTATTATATTTTAATAAAAAATGTTTGCCATGACAGGCTTCTGATTGGCTATTGAGTGTCGCGTCATGATAACGTTGCATTCACATTTATTTATAAAAGTGAGGTTAACTAATAAAAATGAAAAATATATCAAGGATGAACCGGTTTATATCTACAATTATTAAACGAGCTAATCTTGTATTTAATATTTATCCAATGTATATATATGTATGCATGTAAATTTTTTCTCGAAAATGGCTCTATAGATTTTGATGAAATTGGGTGAATTTACTAATTCGGGTGCGAGGAATCAATCGATTACGCGAGAACTCATCTTAGGGAAAATTCATTCAACCGCTGTACCGATTAGGATGAAATTTTCAACATCTCACGATTTTGATGAAATTTCGTATAAATAGCGTATTAAATGAAATTATATTGTTTATGGAAGGGGCAAGGCGGTAAGCCTAAGTTAATTTTATATCAAATTTCAGCCTCGAACTATAAAATTTTTGTGATCGTAATAATTTCGCTATGCTGTATTTACTTTATTCTATATATTTCATAAGCAAGTTAAAGTAAAAAGTTGGTAATCTTAAATTACATTTGATAAAAATCTCCAATATCCTTTTAGAGTCAGTTGAATAAATAACATCAGAATGATAAAACGAAATTCATATCATCGGATATAATATTAAACAATAGCTTTCGATTAAAGTTCTTCTTCTTCCCCTTCTTTCTTTCTTTCTTTATGTCAGCTAAAATCTGATAATCGCTTTCTTAAGACAAGATGAAACTTTTATTAAAAAGTTTTCGTTTATTTCGTTCACACGATAAATGAGAAAAATGATAAATATCTCTTTATCTCTCCCTCTCTCTCGGTCTCATTTTGTTTTGTGATTGGTACAAGTTTTGGATGTTTAACATATTTTTTAGATATTTGTTAAAAGTTCATCATGCATGATGATGATGATGATGATGATGATGTTGATTTATGAACATATCAAGAAAAAGATCAGGAAAATGAGATGAATTTAAATGGTATTATATTTAAAATGCAAAGAAAAGTTGTTTTGTATATAAAAGCCTTAGAAGATTAACTCTATATTGATTAATATGAATCTTTTTTGTGCGTTAGGAGGGGGATCTAAGAAACAATTTTGGAATGGCGATGAAATATACACCCACCTATAAAATCTGCTTTGGTTAGTAGCTTTTACAGACTTGACTATAGTGAGCAATTTCCCTTCTCTGAAATTTATTTTATCTTTTTAATTGGTATTTCTTGAATTTTTCTTTTAAAAATTAAAGTGAGCAATTTCTCTTGGTTTTGGATCACACCTTCACAAACTTGGTTTAGATTAATATTATTATGAACCTGGGAAAAGAAGTATAATATACTTCGGTATATATAAGTCGGTTTGCCATATTATATATCAGATGTCCCCGCTTTTGGAAACGAATTGCTCACATAAATATTATTGAGATTTTTATTTGATTTGTAATTTAACAAGTTATTATTACCTTTCAATCCTTCGGTTTAAAAAAGCAAAGTTGTCATGTTATTTGGATAAGAATGATGAACTTGCATGTTTAGAAATCATTCACATTACAGATGAAGAAAAAGAAACACAAGCCCATAGTACTTTTCATAATAAAGCCAGTCCTTTAAGAATATAGATCGTATTTTGGGCAAATAAAGTATTTTAGCTAATTCCAAACAAAGTTGGCAAATATATCTCCAAATTTCAGTGAAATAAAGAACATTCGGAGCATAATATGTGAATGACTTACTGCATTGTCCTTCATAGATAACGTGAAGATCCCGAGCCTGATTATGACAGGCATGTGCCTTTAGCTTGCAAGCGTTTCCATAAGTGATACCATCAGAACCACAAACCGGAGAGTATTCCGCTGGACAAGGTTCTGGAGAGCATTCGCAAGTCGGTTTGCCATCGCGTAATATGCATATAGAATGCGCTGCACATTCCTGCACTGAACATGGATCTTTCCCACCTAAAAAGAGAGAGAAATAAAAATTAATAGAGAGAAAAGAGACGGACACCATATATAAGATAAATGAAATCCAACTTGAAAAATTAGCTTTATTTGAAAAGAGTCAAATAAAGGAACAATTAAATTATAAGATGAAATGTCTCCTCCCTCAAGTTTATGACAACAATTGACGTGAAGTGGGCTGCTCACTCAGGATTTTGCTTTATTATAAAAAGGCCTCACTTGAGAAGCTCACTTCATGTAGATAGGTTGTTTTATCATAGGATTACATAAAGATAAGAGCGTCTTCTTTTTTACTTTCACTTTTTCCTCTTTCATATATTTAGATTTAAAAATACTCTTGATATAAATCTCCTTAATCATTTTACATTTTATATATTCATTAACCTAATAATTTTATTAATTTCATAAAACTCGGAAAAAACTTCACCTCTTCTTTTTCTCGTATTTTAATAAAATGAAAGAATAAATTTTTTTTATCGCTGTTTTAACTTTTCACATTTTTCCTTCCAACCACATTTACAAAATCTCTCTTTTTTCTGCTTAGTATCTACCTCTTCTCCCTCTCCTGGCCTCCCAAGCTCCTCTCTTCTCTCTTTTAGAGAAAATTGTGAAAATTTAATAAACGAATTTTCAATTACCGAAATCATTTATTTATTCTTTTATTTCTCTCTTTTATTTTCCTTTGATTTATTTATTTTTTTCCTAACCAATCAAGAGAGAAAGTAAATGTTGATTGATTGAGTGAAATAAAAAAACCTTTTCAAAGTAAATATATATACACGATAGATAAAAAGTTGTCCTGATGAGAGTCAATGACCTGAGGGCTAATGAAATCATCCCATCCTTTCTACATTTGCAGCGAATTTGAGAAATGCAGTTAGTAATAGTCTACTACTTTCTGGGCCTGCTAGGGCTACAAGCATATTAAGGAAAAGTAAAAAAATCTGGAGTGACAGTTCCATATTTCACAACTTTCTCTTACCTAAGCTAAGGAAAAGTGAGTTAAGTACTAAACACACACCAGATTTTTTGCGTCGGACCCCTTAAATAACCAGATCACAATTTTATTATACGTTTTACTTTTAGAGATTTTTTGTTGGTGTATATTAATAAATTATTATTATTATAAACAAATTTTAAAGGATTGGGATCGTTGTTAGGTTATTAGAGTATTTATAAGATTGTGTGACGGTCGCTTAGAAAAGCAATCGCGAGCGCTAGGTTGGCCACCTCTCCTCTAGACTTTTATAGTGTCACTCGTTGTATGTCTTTCACTGGTCTAAGGCCATCGTTAACCAAGCCGTGCCACGGCTGTATTTTCAAATCTAGGTCGATTCGAAATCTCCCCTCAGTGCCATTAAATATATATATATATATTTTTAATAAAAAATTATATAGTATATCTGATAATCTTTTAAAAATCCAAGTGATCAAAGAGAAAATAGAGAGGATCTCATTTCTCTCCCACTCCCCCTTTCCAACTTAGCAAGATATTAAAACATAACTAATTATTTTCCAAAAATTACCCACTAATTACGAATTAAGCTTAATGTGTATGAATGATTATATGTGGGATTATAAATTTATATTTTTTATTTTACAAAAATAAACAAAATAGATAATAAATTGAAATTATATAATCCCAAGCGCAAATGTGACGTCATCAACCATTTTAATCCCATTAATGATGTCCATTAAATCACTCGAATTTTTTTTAATGCTAAGCATAAAAGCATTTATTTTGGGTTGGTTATTGTAGAGAAATCATTATTATTATGATTATTTATCAGTGAATAAAAATAAATTTGACAGTATTTTCTTGTATAATAAAATGGAGGTAAGAGAAATCCCTATTTTCAAGTTCGGTGGAAGTTCGTTTGCCATTTATAATAATTATATATGTACATTTTCTTAAAAAGGTTTTCGGAGAAAACTTAATTTCGATCGCATGATTTTGATATGATATAATTTTAGGGAACGGCGGAAGCGTAAGAAAATAAATAATTTGACGCGAGTACCTCAATTCGAGAGAAAGAAATTGTCCCCTTTCTCTCCATTTCTTCCTTCTTAATCAGCATGATATAATGCTGCTTAAACATATTAATTAGTAACATAATTACAATTTTTTTAAATATTCTTTATTTTAAGATGTACTTTTTGCACCTAAGCCACTCGGAGGGGTGAAAATTCCTCATTCATTTATTTACTGATTTTCACGTTTCTTTTTCAATTTTCATAGTGTTTATTAATTAAAAAATTCCCCTCCTCATGTGTGGTGATTTACTTTTCTAAATCTTGGAAAGATTATCTTTTTTTTTGAAGCGGAAAGAATAATTGTTTACATTCTGCGCAACTTGAACAAATAAGAGATACAAGTTGCTTCATTTCTAGTTTTTTTATACAATATTTTGTGACCTATTTCCTTGAGGGTTATATATTCTTGGGATAAGAAAATAATATTTTCGAAAAAATTATATGGCTAGTCGGCTAGTCATAAAGTCGACAAAATTTCAAAGGGCAAGTATCAACAATAGAAACTTCAGTCTCGACCAGTGGTTTTCAGTGTAACAACATACTTGGTGCTGAACTATTTATTTAATATTCATACTAATCAACCAAGGATCATAAAAGACTGTCGGTAGAAATGAAGTAAATTGATAGTTTTTTGGTTATTCAGTTTCATTGATAAAGATATTTGAAATTTCGTTCGAGGCGGCTTTTTACCTTATTCTATGTATACAAATTATGAATATAAATATTACAATATTTTTGAAAATAATATTGATTTATATAATAATAATATTGTTATTCTTTTATAACCAAGGACTCCATTCGTTACACTAATAAATAATACAAAAATATAATGGGAAAATAAAT
>JAAAKE020100933.1:0-18434 GCA_010014785.2 Anisolabis maritima
GTCACAGCAACTCCCTCTCCTCGTAGAGTTGCCTGAGGGCTCTATTGTGATGGGATCCAATGTTCCAATCCAGGGCAATGAGGATTTGTTTACATTAAATATTATTTTTATTTAATGAAAAAATCCTTCCTGCCCGGGATGCGAACACCGTTCTCCTATGCAGAACGGCGACACCCTGCCGATTGCTCCACAAAGCTCTCATATAGATAATTTATTAATACACACAATCAAAAAATCTCCAAAAATAAAAACCAAAATAAAATTGTGAATCGGCTATCAAGGAGGTCCGACACAAAAATTATTCTACCTCAGCATCAAGGGAAAGGGCTAAGAAGACATTCGTTTTATTGAAATTTAGAAAAAGTAATAATAGGGGAAAGAGTGACATAGCTTAAGAAATGATCTTGGTTCGAGTAGCTTGTGGAGTCTATCATCAATCTATTCCTCAGGCGTGAGTCCCTGAATGGTCTATTAATTAGTATTTTCAACCATATTTATTAATTAAATGAACATTTTTTCAAAAGTCTTTTTCGGGATCTGAGTCCATTTAGACTCCATCCTTATTTATTTAAATTAATTGGTAGCCAATATAATTTAAATAAATTTTTGTTGCAAATGGACATTAACAGACAAAAGTTTTATCAACTGAGTATAAACCTAGGAAGAAAGTTCATTTTCCAAAATGCTTGATTATAAAAATATTCCATTTAAAAGATGTGGCTAGCATATAATTGAGAAAATATTTGTTAAAAATTTTGAAGACTTTCTTGCATTTGGAGTAGTGATTAACTAAAAATACATTACTAATTATTTGCTTGATAAAAAAAATATATATATATGAATAAGTATGCGTGATAAGTTTTACCGTTTATATACTAAATTACAATCGTTAAGTGATGTCTCTTTCATTAAGACAAGAAAAGAGTTCAGTGTCAAAAAATTGACCTAGAAATCGATAAGTAATCCCCTTCCCTCAAAAAATCTTTTGGAAGCCATGGCTTCTTAATAAGTATTCCTTCGTTCTATTCTAATATTTTAATTAACAATCTTAGCTATAGAAATAGCTCATTTCTTAAGGAGACATGAACTTAAACTCATAATGATAAGTTCTGCCTCTTTAAGTCGATTGGCTGCCGCAGGTGATTATATTAATAGAAAATAATTCTTACTGAGTGATTTTTCGAAAAAAAATTATCCAACAAAATTTTCGAAATAAAATGAATTAATAAGTTTTAAGTGGGTTGTGAAATTACTTGCTGCAGTCTTTGTTTTTCCAAAAAAGGTATTTATTCACCTATTAAGACAACGTTTTGACAAATTGTTTTACATGAAACAATACAATGCATCATATTTCTTGGAAAAAGCAAAATAATTTATAAAATAAATATTTACCTCCAAGGTGTCCACTTGATTCAAAAAGATTTTGCGAGGTCGTTAATGAACATACACTATAACAGGCTGAGAGCAAATAATATGTACAATTTTTTAAAAATATTTTTAAATATTCATAGTAATCATAGGGATCAAAATCTTTCCCATAATATGCCGAAAAATTTTCTCTTTAGTTTTTTTCCTTGTAATATAAATGCATGAGAAAGATTTTGGTCCGATTCTGGTTAATTAATAAGAATAAAAAAAATTTGTCATATAAATAAGAATAAAGGGAGAAATAGGGAAAAGGAAAAAAAAAGAGAAATGAAATTTGGAGGTCTATGAAAGACAAAAATAAATATAATTAAAAGAGATTACTTATTTATATCGCATTAAGATATTTATAAAATATAATTCTATTTAAAAACATAAAATAAAATTGTATCATATTAATTCGTTCTCAGCATGAGATTGTGTATGTTCACTAAGGACCTCGCAAAATCTTTTTGAATCAAGTGGACACCTGAGAGGTAAATATTTATTTGATAATTTATTTTGAAATATGATGCATTGTATTGTTTCATGTAAAACAATTTGTCAAATCTGACGAAGACAAAAATATTTGTCGAAACGTTGTCTTAATAGGCGAATAAATCCATTTTTTCCACCAAATTTTAGATTTAAGAAAAATTTACATACAAATATTGTGTTGGTTTTTTTGGCATCTGAGACCTTATAGCCAATAAACGATATACAATTTATATTAATTACGATACATGTAATCCAGGCATATTTATTTACATCAATTGGTATCCAAATGATTTAAATAAATTTTCATCAGACTGTCTGGAATCCGAACTCACAGCCCTTGGCTTTTAAGGTTATCAGTATTGACAATGTCAGTATTTCTAACCTCTTGGCCACGGGGGGTAGTTATTAAAATTACAAAATCATTTTATGGCCGAGCCAAATGACAAATTATTCCACTTAATGAATTTATTCATATTTAAATATATACCCTTTTATAAAATTAAATATACCTATAACAAATTTTTTTGAGGACTGAAATAATAAAATAAATGCTTTAAAAAATTAAAATGATGTGTCTAAACTATCAAATCCTTGATTTATCTAACCTCAAATATTTATTGGAAATTTTGCAAAAATCTAAAAAATTTAGAATCCGAGATTCGAAGAAAAAGTCTTTGAGAATTGGGATCAGGATTTGTTTAATCTCTATTAAGATCTAGGCAAGAGGCTATTTGGAGTCCAATTTTACTTTCAACACTCGATGGGCAAGGACAGTCTATTTAAAAAATTGGTGAGTATATCATCAAAGTAATTTCAATCTTTATATAGATTAAGTATAAAAAAGAATAAAGATTTCATCCATCCTTTGTTGTTGTTGTTGAGAAGATGGGGAAATCAAAACCAGCAGATATTATTTTATTACCACCTTACACCATTTATTTGCAGAAGCTGAAATGTTTGTTAATTCAAAATTTTTCAAAAATTATTTTGACTGTATGTCGCCCTTTATTTGATATTTTTTGCAGATATTTTGGCTGGCCGAGCCATCATCAGTTGGTGGGCTTGAGTTTGTAAAAGTGAGGGACCATCACGACTTGTGAGCGAAGCGTTATGGATGGCTTCTCCAAATGCATACCCCTCACCCGACCATATCTTGCACTGATGATGGCTGAAAATAAATGATATCATAGCCTCAAATATGTAAGATAAAGTCAACTTGCAAGCTAAAGAGGTAGTCTTAGCCCTTTCTCTTTCCATCTCTCAAATCTAAGCTGGTTCCCAATCAAACTGATAAAATTTAAATAATTGCACATCATTTAATTGGAACAAATATAAACGTTTATCATTTTTAATATGCACTTATAATATCGTTAATCTATATCCTAAATAATTCTGGTGTGGCTAAATTCCTGTTCAAGTAAACAAACCAATTAAAGCAATGACAAACAAATTATATTTTTTCATTATAAGAGTGTAAAAAAAATGTATAAATATTTTTTTTTAATAATTTCTCCGCTGCCAATAATTTATCTTTTTTTGGTCTTAGGAAACTATTTTATCAATTCATTCAATTCAATTTCAATTTTTAAAAAATCATCAATTGTAGATTTCATTGAATATTTATAAAAATCTTGTCTTTTCGTCTTCGTGAGTTGTGATAAACATTGTAAATTATAAATCCACTAGGAAAGAGGTGACAAAAAAAAAAAAATGAATGAAATTTGGAAAATAAAGTCTTTTTTTAATGCCACTGCGATGTCACTTAATTGCTTCAATTTAAGTGAATCCCATTTCGATGGCCAAATCATCAAATGACTTGAATTTTTGGAGTTCCTAGGTTTTTTCACTTTCTTAAAACATCCAAAGAATTCTAGTTGTATAATAGTAATTATGATTTCTTCGAATCCATGCCAAAGAGGGGTTTGTAGGAAATCCCAGTGCCATGCTTGACGCCTATTTATTTTACAAAATTATTAATTAATTTACATAAAAAAAGCATGTTTTTAAAACTCCGGAGGGAATCATGAGAAGAGGAAGCATGAATCATTGGTTTCCTGCATCACTAATAAAGACTGATTTAGTTTCACCTTGTAGCTGTTCAGTATATTTGCGAAAGCGCGCCTTGCAAACGCGAATCAGAAGAGCCCAGTGAGCGTGGCTTTTCCTCCTTTCTTTCTTTATTTAATAAAAAGTTAGTAACCTTCCTTTCGAGTGCATTTTTCTGAGATTTATTTTTCATTTTATCACAAAAATGATAATAAATGAATAATTAAAAATATATGAATTTGATAAGAACATAGTTTTATTTTAGATACTTGAAAAAATGTTTTTATAATATGATTTGATTTGATAATCATGTTAATTTTATGTTAATTTTTAATGGAAGTGATTAGAAGTGATAAGTGTTTACTTATAAAAAGATTTTAATTTTGCATCTTCATTTGTGGCTGTCATCATTTAAATAAATGTAAGTTTTTTATTCTTTTAATGCTATATTGGGAAATAATATAAATTTTTTAGGCATTCAAAATTTCAATATTTTGGAATTTTATAATTATATTAATATAATAATAATTATGTGAATGATACCCCTTGATATCTGGCCAGATGTTAAATTAGCCCCGCCCCGAATTTTCCGGGCACCATCGTTGTATATGTGACTATATTGATAGGCGGGCCCGAAGCTTCAGGGCCTGGTTTATTCCACACAGCTATAACGACATGCATTGTTTTAAAATCGGGAATTCAACAATGGAAGGAGGAAGGAGCAGGCAGCCAGGTGAGAAGCCTCTACGATTTTAAAACTCCCAAGTTTAGGACGTTTCGACTTCTCACATGGCTGCCTGCTCCTTTCTCCATTGTTGAATACAACAACCACATATTATTTTGCATCGCGAATTCAATTTTAAAAGAAAATATCAAAGAGGCGCTGCTGCCCTAATTATCTTATTATTAAACCAGCATATCCCCGATATATTTTTCTTTTTTTATTAATTAATCTAAACCCTGTCCCTTGGCGCAGAGGTAGAGCTTTCGCCTCACATACCAAAGGTCGGTGGTTCGCTTCCCGTCCTGAGCGACAAAAATTTATTTCTATTATATTGGCTAGCAATTAATAGAAATAAATAAGGACGGAGTCTAAATGGCCTCAGATGCCGAAAAAGACTTTAAAAAAAAAAAAATTAATCTAACCTCACTTTTAGAAATAAATATGAAACTCTGATCGCAGCCTATAATTAGAACATCATCATGACGCGACGCAACCAATCAGCAGCCTGTCATGGCAAATATTTAATAATAATGTATGGATTACTTATCGATTTCTAGGTCAATTTTTTGACAGTGAACTCTTTTCTTGTCTTAATGAAAGAGACATCACTTAACGATTGTAATTTAGTATATAAACGGTAAAACTTATCACGCATACTTATTCATATATGTATATATTTTTTATCAAGCAAATAATTAGTAATGCATTTTTAGTTAATCACTACTCCAAATGAAAGAAAGTCTTCAAAATTTTTAACAAATATTTTTTCAAATAGCGTAGGAGGGCAATTAGAACTCAAAAAATTCTTTGATACAGTTTTTTTCTTTTTTCGGCATTTGAGGACTTTTTAGACCATATTTTATAATAATTATTTATTCACTCATTCATTCAATTAATTTGAATAAATTTTTCCGTATAATTTGAAGAAAAATAACCAAGGCAATATAAAAACATTTATTTAAGCTAGGCCTATACTAGAACGTGTCTGTGAGTATTGTTTGACACTGCGCTCTAATGGGCAATAGGTAAATGGATAAAGACACAAAATATTGGAAATTAGTGTTTTTTATTAGAATTAAGGCCTGGGTCTCCCTAATAAAATGTCTGGCTACGCCCATATATAGTAAATATATTTCTATGATAGTTCTTCAATGAGAGTGAGTATCTCTGACGAGTTAAGTTCACAGTCCAATTTCTCATCGAAACTTATATCCGGGTTCTCTATCTCATAGAAATTGATGCAAGCTACATTTTATGATTTAATTTACTAATGTAAAAATTAAACTATACCTAAATATTGAAGCGAAATATATAATATAAATATGCATCAACTAAAATTAATTTGGGTGAAAAATGGGATAAGATAAAAAGATAAAATTAAGACATAAATTTGAATAAATTTATAGATTTTATAAACGGTTTGGCTAACGTTACTAAATTTTCGTTTTGAAAAAACATTCACTGATTGATTTCTGAAGATAAACGTTACTATTTAGAAATTGTTTATATTAAGCTAATTTTTTTTTTTAATTATATAATCATTTTATTAATGATAAAAATAATTTTTAAATATGCTTAGTCTTCCTTGTTTTAAAAATATTAATTAGAGCTTAGATTAAAAGGCCGCTAAACTATAAGAAAAAATATTCTCTCTATGCGTGGTCATGCTAACTCAACTACGTGTGTGATTCGTTTTAAAGTTTTATTTAGCAATAAAGTTACTCGCACACTGAGGAGGATCGAGTCGCATCGCATTGCGAAAATCCCCCTAAATGCGTCTCCTCGGGCGGATTTTTGCGTCAAGGCTGTTTTTTCAATGCGATGAATACTGATCTGCCTTAGCTAATAGCTACAAAGATAAGATGCAAAATATGAATTAATTCAGTAAAAATTATCTTATAATGGCGTATATATGATCATAAAATTCTCCCTCTTTTTCTTAAAATTTATCAACCATATTTTATGTGACTCTTCCTCAGGGGCGTAGACAAGAATGGGAACGGGGAAAGAGCAAGCCTATAGTTGGCAAAACAAATTTTGTTGGAACTTTTTTCTTTTGACCAAAACCCTTAAATTGTGTTTTATTTATTTAGTTTAAAAAAAATTTTAAATGTTGTTGAAATTTTTGACGTCTTTCCTCCCCTCTAAAAAAACTTAGTATTAAATAGAATTAGTATAGTATTAAGTTTTCTTTATTATGTTTATTATTTTTCTAATCACCTACTGGTATAATAATTTTAAACTGTTTAATGTTTTTGAATTATGTAATTAAGAAAAAAATTTAAGGAAAAAGTACTACCAATGCAATTAAAAATTGAAAGATAATAACATTTCATAATGCTTTTTCGAGACAATTTTAAAGAAATAAAGACAAAACACAGACTCACTTCAACTCAAAAGTCTTTATTATCTTGTCAACGTCATCATCAGGACGAGGTTATTCACAAAATAAGGTATATTTTATAATATTCAATATGTTGTAAAATATACATATACTTAGATAGTGATTAAAGGAGACAAATAAATTATTTTGTTAACAACCTCAACGTCCTCAAGATGGGTGACTTCTCCGAAACGTTGACAAAATAATAAAGACTTTTGAGTTGAAGTGAGTCTGTGTTTTGTCTTTATTTCTTTAAAATTGTCTCGAAAAAGCATATAAAGGTTTTTATTTGGGCTATTCCTCCCCAAATGAGACATTTAATGTTTTATTTCTAAATATAATTAATATTCAATATCGGATGAAAAAGAAATAAAGCAGAAAATCCGACAGTAATCTTAAGTAATTCACGAGGATATATTGCGTGTTAAATCTACTTAGAAATTAACAACTGCTCAAGAGGAGATCGGGAGCAATTAAAAATTGGCGAGTTTCTTATTTGTGTTGCCTACCTTCCAGCAAGCGAAAATGAACGAATTTATGCCCTATATAGTATTAAAAGTTCTTTTTCTAGAAATGTAGATATTTATATCTTTTCTACCCTGTTATGTCATATCGTGCGTGTTATATCCACATTTTTTGAAGTATTATTTCACTTGTAAATTTTTACTATAGTATAATTATATTCCCTTAAGCCAAAAAATTGAAAAACTCTATGTTTTTTTGAAGGTTTAGATAAAATTGCAGTCCCCACCCTTGAGCTTTACCCCTCAAGTATAGACAACAAGGACCTGCTATGCCAAATTGCCTTTCGATATCCGAGGAACGGTCGATAAATTATATTCAACCATTATCCCTCTATATTTATTTAAATACATTGGAGGCATTATTTATAGATCAGGAAGGGAACCGAATCACTAACACCGGTAAATGAACCAGGAGTCTTGTCACTACTTCAAGTAGGGCATCGATTACTTAATCAATTATGTATATGATTATTATATGATCAATTATTCTGATTATTCAGAAAAAGCTATTGTGGTGTTTATCATTAAATTCTTATTTTTATCGATAAATTATAATAATCATGTAAGATCGATCTTTTTATTGCATGTTTTTTCAAATTTATTTAAGAATATCTTTTGATCTTCTTAAATGAAAAGGAAATAACTCATTATTAAACAAGATAAAAAATTTACTATTCATAAATTATTAATTTTTTTTTTAGTGGATATTCAGGCTGTCAAATAATCTTTTAAATAAAAAAAAAAAAACCTTTTCAAAAAATTTAGCTAAATGATGTGGTTCTCCCTCTAAAGATTTCCTGACGTTCTTGCGCGAGTTTGTCCGAAAAACCTAACACTCATTCAGTTATGTTGACAATATTTACATATTATGAATTTTTTCAAGAGATGAAGAAAAATGCAGCTTTCCTTAAATTTTAATTTTAAATAGCTAACTTTTTGTTGGTTGAAGCCAACTTCAGTCCTGTTTAGTTGTCATTATTTATAAATAATTATTTCGTTATTCTCGAATATAATTATTAAAAAAAAAATTTTTCTGTTTGCAAAGTACGTGAATATCTAAACTTAAATAATTGTATTTGAGGAAAAAAAAAGAAAAATATTTTATCGATTGTGAACAAAAATATTTTTATGACCCTCACTTTTAATATCATGCAACGATAGTTATTTTTTAAATGATAACAATTAAACAGCTCTGAAAATGGCCTGAACCAAGACCCAAACGTTAGCTGTTCAATTTGGTGAAGGTTTAGGCTTTTTCAGAACATAGAATATAATTTTTTGGAAAAAATCTCAAAGGAAATAAAGTACTGTATATAATGAGTGAACCTGGAAATTGTTTTTAGACACTAAAGGTCAAACCGCACTGAGAAAGAGAGGCAGTAATTGCTATAAAAACCTAAAATTGGTTTGTAAACCTTTTTACAATAAATAATTTTTTTTTCTTTTTGTACTGAAAAAGCCTGAACCTTGACCAAATGTATTTCTTGATATCTTAATATATTTTCAGTCTTAAATATAATTGGTAAAATACTATATTCCGTTTCATCTTATTGGATAATTAGGAGAAATGCTTGAAAACCAAAAAAATTTCACAATTGTTAAAAAATTATGAAATTTAATGAGTTTATAATATGAATAAATTTTTGTCGCTCAGGACGGGAAGCGAACCACTGACCTTTGGTACTTGAAACGAGACCTTTACCTCTGTACCAACGGACAGAGACCCTCTCTTAATTATCCAATAAGATGAAACGGAATATAGGATTTTACCAATTATATTGCCCTATCCCTTGGTGCAGAGGTAGAGAGAGGCCTATCCTTATGTACCAAAGGTCAGAGGTTCGTTTCCCGTCCAAAGCAAAAAAAATATTATTTAAATTATATTGGGTACCAAACTTTTCAAAGTCTTAATGGCCTCAGATGCAGAAAAAGTCTAAAAAAAAAGAATGTAGCGTTTATTCATTTTCTTTTGAGACCGATACTATTAATATTTCAGTTCAATGGTATTCAAACTTTGAGAATTAATTTTATGAGTATTATAATATCTAATGGAACTCGTACTCGTCAAAAAACAAATTATTCTTACTTAATTATAAAATTTTGAGGAACAGTTGGGAAACTGATATATATATGGAATAATTTTTTCACGGGATGGTCCGCGTTGATCAAACATTATTCCACATATGTCCAACCGCGGAAACCTTCCAGGACATATATAATATTAATTTGTATAGAAGATTTAAATAAATGTGAAAATGTCATTTGGCTTTAAATGTTGACCATGTCAACACCATTAATCTCTTAGTTAAAGAACATGCCTTTAAAATTATTTATATTATTTACTAGCGATAATGAGTAAAAACATTAGATAATATAGAAATTGAATCATTGTGGACAAAAAGTGTCAAGGTTAGAGTTTTTGTTGAAAAAATTGTTGTATCTTCCAAGAATTGAAGTAGTTTAATTAAATTTCGATGTTTTGATAACAAATCAGAAAAAAAAAACAAATTATTTAAATATTTAAATTCAATTCGATAAAAGTAAATAATTAAAAGATTTATATAGAGATAAATTTCATCCAATAGCAATAGCTGATGATGTTCAAGGTTCAGATTGCAAAACTTTTAATGAATAAAAAAAAAGTGATGTGAAGATATTATGCATGTATTTCTTTTTTTCTCCTTTCATATCTAAATTAGGTGAAAAATTAAGCTTTCAAATTAAAAAGTGAATCTGAACCCGATGAAGAGTGTTAACAAAATTGGATCATTATATAATTGTCTAATAAAAAAATAAATATTTTATAATTATATTCATTTGAAGAAGGCGGAAAAAAATTATGTACTGTATTGAGGCGACAGTGATTCATCATTATACACAAACAGCATGAATCATGAAAATTAATTTGTCCTTAAGAAAATTTATATTTTTTTTTATAAAAAGAACACATTAATTCTACGTCATGTCCCATCCGCCCGATTGCATGTTTCAACACAAAAGATTGAAAATGATTTAATCACTTTTCGTGATGCTCCGAAGAATTTAAGACCTTGTGTAAGACTGATAGTGAGTTTAGTGGAACAAGTAGGCTTCTAGTGGGTTGAACCTAGGTATTCCAATCTGTACTTGTGCGTGTGTCAGATCCCAAATAGTTATTGGTTACTTAACTAAATGGCAGTACAAATACTAGAGAGTTACCTATATCCAAAACATATTTTTGAATGAAAACTATAAAATTTTAAATTTTTAGTCCTGCAGCCATTTGGACTTTAAGCAATTCCGTTATGTGTCTCAGACCGGTGAAATCATTGGATTATGGAATAAGAGCTTTGAATCTACTTCAAGGGGCAGGGATTATATTTTTTTAATCGGAGTTTAATTTGCCTTTTAGACTTGTGGTTTAAAAAAACAAATGCGCACATTAAAATAATAGATTCTTCTCACTTTGTCTTTCTGCTCGGCTTGGCTAAAAAATTATAGTGAAATTTTATAGTCGTTGGCCTATCGGAGAATTGAGACAATAGAATATTTTAATTTTTCAAAAGGTTTTTTAAATTATATATTATACATTTTGGCAACTTTTGTGAAAGCAATTGCTTTCATTTGGTGTACAATTTTTATGGAGGAGTACACGCCGCTATGCTCTTCGCTAATGTGCGAAATATACCATTTATTACTTCCCCTTCTATTAATAGTTAAGTGAAAGTAAAAAATTTTTTATAAATATATTTTCTGCTTTGATTATTTAATAATCGAGGTCTAGGTCATGTTTACTAAAATTTTACTTGCTAGTTGCTTGTATGGAATCCTCAAGCAACGCAGGTTCAAACCTATCTTTTGAAAAAATTATCCAACTCATTTATTTAAACTAAAAATATAAATAAATGAATAAAAAATTTGATTATGCCAAGAATTTAATTTAATTTTGAATGCAGGCCCGTCGCGGACCCCTTCATGATAGGCACCCGCCAGCATCACGGGACTTGCGGGTCTGTGCTTTAAGCCAATGCAGGGGATCTCAAAAAGTTTGTTCATCAATGAATTTTCTGATATGTTTTCTTTATTCATCTCACGCCTTGATTTCTACGGTAACCGATCCCTCGTGTTAACCCGAGAAGAGATGTATAGTATAATAGACTATTGAAAATAGTTTATTAAATCTGGTGGAGTACATTAATCCTTGCATCCATGATTTTAATTTTATTCTTTACAAATAAAATTTTTTTTTTCTTTTTAATGTGGTTACTCTTGGCCTGTTTCCCCTCTCCCCCTCTCTTCAACTTTTTCCCTTCCTATAAATGATTTAGAAGAGGCAACATCTGAAGGCGTCAAGTGACAAATACTCTTTTAGGCGATCGATTTCGCTTTATTTAAAACATCATCAGGCCTTGCTGAAATATATATTGGAGAATACAAATTTATTATGAAGAAAAGACAATTTTAGTTTATAAATATAAATTTATATGATATATAATAGAAGGCAGATTGCAGCAAACGAAAGTTCTTGGAGGTCAAAAGTCGAAAATCCTTATAGCCTAATTACAAATTGTCAATAATTGACTAAGGATGGACGAATAACGTCTCCTTTCGGCATCTATGGGCTTTTATTTGCTGAAATCTGCCTTCACACCCTCAACAGGCCCCAACAGCAATCCGTTACTAATCAAAAATAGATGATATATTTAAATTAATTGGTGGCTAATATAATTTAAATACATTTTTGTTACTTAGGACGCGAACCACTGACCTAAGGAATGAGAAGAGAGATCTCTACCTCCATTCCAAGGAACAGGGGCAGGATTCACTATCATATAAAAATAAATTTGGATAATCAAATGTTTTGCTGGCTTAAGAATCTGAATTCAAATTAGGGGCGTCATTTCAAGAAGTCAAAGGGATCAGTCAAACTACTAAATTACCAAATGGGGTTTAAAAAAAGGATTTGTAGAGCAAAAATGTCTTTAGTATAGTATAGAGAGGATTAATTGCCTCGTGCTCTACTCAGATAGGCGCCAGTAATTGACTGTATTTAAACAAGGACATGTACAGAGATTTGGTACTTTGTAAAAAAAGACCACATAAAATACAAATATAAAGTCTTTAAAAAATAGTTTTTGGTTCTTACCTACTTTCGTAATGAATGTTTTAAGCGCAAAAATCCTCTTAGAAAGAATCATAGTTGAATATATTTAGGTATATTTAATAAGAAAATTTTCTCTGTCTAAATGTCTGTTCTCAATTTTTTTCGAATATCAAAATTTTGGATAAAACATCAAAAGTGAAGTACAAATCTGCAAAAAATTTTAAAATCGGACATTGACAACCTGGACAAAATAGGAGTCGAAAATTTAAATTTTTACCAAATATTATATTAATTTTTATGTTCAGATATCAATATCTATAAATCCATAATATTATTTTGAAACTGATCCCAGCGAAGATAGGAATTCCACAGCCCTTGCTCAGATCCAAGTAGTTAAGGCAATGCAGCTTTGCATTTCCGGATGTTTTTTTTAAATTTATTTTTGGGTCCTTAGCCAAAAGCCATTCAGAGTCAAAAGTTTTACAAAAACATTTATTCAGAAAAAACCTAGTATATAAGAAAAATTTAAAAGAAGATATATAGAAAAAGGCAATAAGAAAAATGAAAGTAATCAAAATTAGGATCAACAATGAATAAATCTTAGAAAGATAAGAGAGGAATTTTTATTTAAATTACAAGTGAATAATAAAAAAATAAATACATTAATGAAATTGAACAACAGAAGAAGGTCTGAAGGAGGGAGGCGGTAGAAAGTTATATAGAACCTTTTAAATAAAAAAAAGAAAGTTCAGTGTTTATTGCAAAATATCTTCCGAGTCAGGTGTCTTAAATTATTTTAATACCTCAGCAAGAGATTATTAACGTTGCGTTTGTTGTTTATGTTTGTTTCAGTGAAAATGAGAGCCTCTATTATCGTCATCACTATAGTGTCTACTCTTATTTTAAATAGTTCGTGTTCAGTAATAGTGAACCGTCGATTAAGGCCAACGCTGGAAGGTAAATATTTAAAAATTTTTATTGAATAGTTGAAATTTCATCTGGTTTTTGATATTTAATGGGTGTTATTTTTTACCGCTGAAGAGTTTACAGATTGTCAATATTTATTATAATTCTAAAAGAGGAAAAACAAAACAATTTTATTTAATGTTCATGAACGTGCTTAGAATACCGGAACAAAACGATTACATGCGTAAAATAAATATAATATTTACTATTTGTAAAAGATGAATGGTTAATAAATTTGAAGCTTACGCAATCAATTTAACATCATTTAAACTATTGAGATTAAACTTTTTTATAGACTCTTTTATCGTAATAAAGAAAGGACGAATCCGGCGAAAAAATATTATTTTTTCCATTTTGAGAGAACTTTACTAATCTTTATTATTAATAAAGATCAATTTTTTTAATTTGCTTACTTAATAAAATATTTTTTGCAGAGTTAGAAATGAATGGAATCAAAAAACTAAGTTACGAAAATTTCAATCTCCATGAGTTTGCTTTTCTAATCGAGATTTTTTGAAATTCAACTCAATAAATTCCTTAAATGCTTCAAATTTTTAAAAGCCAAAATTTAATATCCAGTTGTGTTCCGCACAAAATGAAGTTTTTTAGTTGTTTTTTTTTTTTTTTTTTTTTTTTTTTTTTGTTTATGGAGCTAAACATTCTAGCCAAGAATAAATGAGGCCTCATCTATTTCTTAAAGGATATGGAGTCTAGCCCTACCGCACATGCATAGGGCTTTTGTATTATTAGTCAAAAACTGTTGATAGATTCGTGATAATGAAGAAAATTTACTATACTTCTAAGTAGTCTTACAAGAAGATGAATAATTATACAACGAAACCTATATATACTATACTATACTATAACTATATATTCCGGATACCTGAGCTGGCGGAAGGCGGTAAGATAAGCAAGGTAGGAGGGCGCCAAATTGGAGCAAATAAGAATTTGTATTATGTTACGAATATGGTTTATTATTTTTTTCGTTGTTATCTTACTTCAGTCAGATAATTTTGGTATTCAAAAATGCTTGGGTTATATAGAGGTATCCAGTATTTGGATATTCAAATAAGATACAGGGTCCAAAGATTCTCAAGGTGTCCGGTATCAGAGGTTTTACTGTATAATTATTTTCCGAACGTTAGAAATAATAAACAAATGGAACAGCTGGTTTTTTTAATTAAATTTTCCAATTTGTTCTAAACAGATTCGTCTCATTGGGAAATGATGTTAAGAGCTTGAGAAGGGGACTATTTCTTTAGATACGCTACAGTTGATTGAAGCCAAATGTCAATTAATTTTCATAATAAACTTAGAAAATTATGTTGAAATTTTATTGTGAAATAAAATATTTAAAAAAAATAAAAATTAACTGATGTTCTCAACTCTTAAACGAGCGACTCAATTTAGATAAATAGTTAATTTATTAAGTGAGCATTCGTAGCTTTGATTGCGCCTAAGTTGCACAAATTAGGAAATAATTAACTTCAGATGGCTTATTTGATAAGAACAGCGGCTCTTCTCCTAGGTTCTATTCCCCGCCGGGGAGTATTTTTTTCAGGATTCCAAATAATATTATATCTCATGATCATATTTCTAACCGTTCCCTATTTAATTATAATTATTTATTAAAATTATATTTATCTTAATCTACCATGAATCTAATGAAGCTCTAGGTTCATGATTTCCGCAATATTCATATTAGCTGGGATGAATCAATTTTTGTCCCTTGTCCCTTAAATCAATAAAATGCTGATATTACTCTTGTTCGCTTCTATAAATGCAGTCTATAATTGTAAAATTGCTATATCATAGGCTACCGTATTTATATTTTTCAACATTAAGATAAAAGTTAATTGACATTGCATTTTAACACTTTTGATAATGTTTTTACTTGTAAGTAAATTTTTTCAAGGTCTTTAGATATGTTAATAATATAAATGAGTCATAGGCAAAAAAAATTGATATAAAGAGAAGAAATGTATCATAATTAAACTGATGTTGACACCCCATCATCTTAAAGAATAATGTCTATGCTCACTAGAAAAAATTAGGTTTAATTTTTCTTATATATAAATTTTCACAAACGTAAATAAAAATTTCATCAAAATTGCTATTTAATAAACTATTGTTAAGAAATTAATTGTTATTGTCATATATTCTAGAGATGGATAGTGATTTACTTACGATTACAAAAACATTTTCTAATTATAATTAAAATATTATATAGAAATTTAATTATAATAATGTTGTATTTTAGTATTTTATTATTTTGATATCTATGGAGATCGAGCTTCCTTCTCAAACTCAAAGAAAATTTCAAGAAAAACAAATTCTAAGAAGGAAAAATTTCTCTCCCTTCTTACGAAACATTTTCCCTATACTCAACCATTCATTCAAGGAAAAATTTCAATACAATAAGGATAACCTTATCCTCTCCAAAATAAATTCTAGCTAGCTATTAGCTACACTTTTACAACTAAGTTATTCTAAGTATCTGATTAAAAAAGAAGGAAATACAGACTAATTACAAATTGACGGCCGCCACCTTAAATGAAATTTACAGGAAAAAATTGGAAGTGGCCTCCCCTCGACTTTCTCGTATACACATATATAGGGAAAATAGTTTTACTAAATATATTAACATCTAAATTATGTCTTTATTTGATTCGTCTCAGTAAAAACATATTTGAGTTATCACAATTTTTAGAAAATCGTTTCATGTAAAATATAAGTTGAGGGAAATAGTCCAAAAGTTGAGATTTATAATTTTGCTGTAATATATGTATATAAAATTTAGTTTATGTACATTAAAGCAGGCTCAAGTTATTGTCTTAACGATCAAACACTTAGTCACACAGAAATAATTCGAAAAATGGAATTTTCGGACTCAGTCAAGAACAATCAAAATCTCGAGGTCGAATTTTTGTATGATTACAATATTTTCCCTAAACAGTAAAACTATGGTTTACAGGGCAAATTAATTGCAATCCTTTCTTTTTTACAACGAGTTAAATTTGATTTAACTCGGTTTAAACAATTTGAAAAAAAAAGACAATTGCTCTTTATATGGCATTTATGATTTCGCTTAGCAGTGTTTTATTAGGATTAATTAATCCTGTTAACCGGGTTTTTATTGTACTACGTATACGAGAAATTAAAAAAGATCAATTGAAATTGCGAGGATTTCAAGATGAATGAATGCTCTGAATTAAATTTCATACGATTACTCATTATTTTGTTCAAAAATACAAAATCTACATTTTTTTTAGATCTCTGCAATAGGCTCCATGTCGAAATAACCGTCAATTCTGAAGTGGATAAAGTGAATATTCCACGCGCCCTTGAAATTTCTTGGTGGAATGCAGAAGCACTTCAAGGCGATTGGGTGGGCATCTTAACTAGTCAACCATCACAAGAGCTTGATAGATCGGCCGCTGCCTGGTCTTCATTAGTTCCATTAGGCGAAAACAATGGATGGACTACCACAACGTTGTCAGCAAATGATCTACCGCCTCTTGATACTTCCAATTTCAATCGACAATGCCTGAGATATTGGGCTGTTTATGTAAATAGTAATAACTCTGTGATGGCCTACGAATGTCTTGGAACTCATCCACAATGGATGAAACAGATTAAAGATATTATCTCAAAAATTAGACTTAAGGAACTTTTCATTCCCGGAACACATGATTCTGGATCTTTTAAAATTAATTCACTCGGACGAATCTCTGATCTAGTGAAAAAATATTCACTCACGCAGGTAAATATGGTTAAAGAATAATTAAAAATTATATGGAAAATAACGGAATTAACATTGCTTAAATTTTGGAGGGAAATATTTTATAAATTGACTAATAGAGTTGCCAAATGTCCGTTTCGCGGGCTGAGATATAAATGTATTCTATATTATTATTTAAAAAAAAAAACAAATAATTTTTTTTACTTTCTCTTAACTATATATAAAATATATAATGAGAAAGTATTGAGATTGCAAAAAAAAATCGATCTCGAGATTTCAACAGAAACACAGATTTTGAGGTCCCCTGAGTCTAAAAAAAAGGGGCTTGCAAAGTGGTCTATCTGAATGTGTATCTGTATGTTCTGTGAAAAAGATTTCTCACAAACGATGAAACGTAGGAGGCTGAAAATCTATATTTAAGCTAGGTACCCACGTTGCAGGCACATCGAAGATTTTTAATGAAATCAGCCAATAAATTCAAGTACTTTACTGATGTTCTTTTTTAGTTTTTTACCATTTTCTTAAAATTCGCTCAAACGATTTTGATTAAAATTCATAAATCATTAGATGATATTTGAAATGTATTAACTCTAATCCGTCCTAAAATTGTCTGGCTTCCACTTTACTGATGTAATCTTTTTAGTTTTTTGTGATTTTTTTAAAAAATTGCTTATACATATTATAAATAGGACGATCTTTAAGAGTATTAATCATTTTCCAATTCAAAATATCCCATAGTAAAGATAGGAAGATCAGTAACAATATAGATCATGGTAACAATATAGATATTTTTAATTCCTCTTTGGTAATAAACGAAATTTAATTGCCAATTTCATTAAATTTTTTTTTATAATATTGATAAAATAATTGATTAATACATACAAACGAAAAATCTGTAAAAATTAAGTAAAAAGCTAAATAAAATCTTGAACAGATTCTGGGGCTCTGTGGAGTAGTCGGTAGGGTGTCGCCGTTCTGCACAGGAGGTCGGTGTTCGCATCCCGGACAGGAGGGATTTTTTCATTAAATAAAAATATTTAATGTAAACAAATCCTCAAGTATGC